>OY856411.1:474603538-474906038 GCA_963693085.1 Alisma plantago-aquatica
CTTCAATTGGTCAACTATACTTGACCCCAGACCTCCAAACGGTCTTGGGGTTATCCCCAAACGGTCTTGAACCCGTTTGGATGATCCCCAAACGGTCTTGAACCCATTTGGGCTAATCAACCCAAAATCTCAACTTAACTCATTGGAATTTCAGCACTGTTTTCAATTAGGGTTTGCCTAATTGAATAGCCTTCAACTCACGATTACTTGGGAGTTAACCCCTAAAATTTTGAGAGTCATTAACCAACATAATTATGAACAGGAATCCCAAACGGTCAACGCTTGGTCAACTCACTCAAACGGTCTTGAACCCGTTTGCCCAAGCAGGTCACGTTAATCAGGTTGAAAATCAGCACTTAATCCAATTAGGTTTTCCTAATTGATTAGCCTTCAACCTATGATTCCTTTTGAGTTAACCCCTCAAATTTGGAGTGTCATTAACCAACATCATTATGAACAGGAATCCCAAACGGTCAACGCTTGGTCAACCATCTCTGGCCTTCAACCTATGATTCCTTTGGGGTTAACCCCTCAAATGTGGAGGGTCATTAGTATACATAATTAGGAACGAGATTCCCAAACGTTCAACGCTTGGTCAACTCTATCAAACGGGTTGGAACCCGTTTTCCACCAAACGGTTTGCAACCCGTTTGGTCACCAAACGGTTTTGGTGAAACCGTTTGGTCCCAACTTTTGAGATCGTTTTCTCCCTAGATATTTGGTGAGGTGCTTGATTATGATGATGTCATCATCATCTTCCTTCGTGCACCCAAGAACAGCAACCGTTCTTGATGGAATTTGCAGCAAAGAAACAAAAGTGTATAAAATTGAAGAAATCAATCAACAAAGCATAGAAGATTGATGCAATAGCAATGTTTGAGGGTTTAAGTTATAAAACCCGCCTCCAATTGAGCTCCAAAGATCCAAGATCACGCCATCAATGGTGGATGAAGCTCTAGAAACTCCCCCTAGGCTCGTCCTCAAACTTTTTATTGCAAAAGTTGGCTAGGGTTGAAGAGGAGATCGAAATAAGAAGGAATCCATAATTTATTTTTGATTTCCACCATGAAATCATGAAGAACGAGGGTCAAGAAGCTTACCAACAGGTTGGGGCTCGTACTCCTGTTGCTCCTAAGTCCCCTTGAGCTCATCCCAAGCAAAGGAAGAAGAAAAGACCGAAAAAGCCTTTCAATTCATTTGGAAAAGGCACTTTTATAAGGAAATTGATGAGAGAGAAAATGCCTTATAAAAATCCAATTAATCCAAAAATTATGGCCGCCTCTTCCCCCTCAATTCCATGGATACGAGGCACCTTCCTTTGACTTTTATTCCCCTTCATTATCCTCAATTTAAAGAAAAGCAAATTAAGCACCTTAATGCTTATTATATTAATATCCCATATGTGAGTGGAAATTACTTTTCTTTATAATAAGGTGAGTGGAATTTCACCTACTTAAGATATTTTCGTTCCTTATCTTAGCAAAGGAACGTCCATCCTTATTAAAAATCAACCCAAAACATTTTGGTTGAAATCCCTTCAATTATTTTTATTCATTTTTGCCCTAAATCTAATTAGGGTTTCAATTAGGCATTATTCTTGATTATTTTAATGTCAAGATTCTCTCTCCTCCAACTTAGTTCAAATGAGGAGTCCCTCTCACTTTCTTTGCTATACATGATGCCAAGAAACATTAAGGACCTTATTGAAGTGGTAATTTGCATATTGAACCCTAGATTTTGGGTAAATTGCACTTTACTCCAAAACTAGGTTTTAATGCACAACATTGTCCAACAAGCTCTATCTTGGTGTCCAGGCTTGTAGAAACCATAATACTACATCATATTCATCCTTATAATGTCTCAACATCAGAGGAACATCTTATCATGTGCAATTTGCAACTTAACCCCTCAACTTGGGTAATTTGCACTTTAGTCCAAAACAAACAAAACATTGATTTCAACAATGTTCAAAAAGGACTAGAATTGCAACATAGGTTCCTCTTGAGGCCTAATTACTTTTCACAAGATGATATTAAACATTTAATCACCTTTCTTAATCAAAACACCTAGGGTTAGAGTATAACCCAGGTCAGGGATGTTACAAATTATAAACCCCTAACAAGGATTTCGTCCCCGAAATCCCAGAAAAAGGAGGGACATATTTATTCAGTTATCATTCCCTCAAGTCTCCACATAATATCTTAGTATCATGGAGATATCATGGATTTTGTAATACACACAAAGTTCCTTCCATTAATTCAACCTTAGCAATGTTTATGTTTATGCAAAACATAAACCCCTAACATATGATGTCCATATTGTTGGAAGGAAGAAACATAAAAGAACATACTTCAATCATTACTCAAGAATATATACCAAAAGAGAAACATATATATCTAACAGAGTTAATTTACTCAGCAATCCTTTATTTATAAAGTTCACTTAGCAAACTCTATGTAATTGGGAATGTTCACTTAGCTTTTCCTTTTTAGTTGGGAATGTTCACATAGCTCTTCCCTTTAGATTAGGAATGTTCACATAGCTCTTCCCTATTAGTTGGGAATGTTCACATAGCTCTTCCCTTTTGATTAGGAATGTTCACATAGCTCTTCCTATTAGCTGGGAATGTTCACATAGCTCTTCCCTTTTTAGTTGGGAATGTTCACATAGCTCTTCCCTTTTGATTAGGAATGTTCACATAGCTCTTCCCTATTAGTTGGGAATGTTCACATAGCTCTTCCCTTTTGATTAGGAATGTTCACATAGCTCTTCCTATTAGCTGGGAATGTTCACATAGCTCTTCCCTTTTGATTAGGAATGTTCACATAGCTCTTCCTATTAGCTGGGAATGTTCACATAGCTCTTCCCTTTTGATTAGGAATGTTCACATAGCTCTTCCTATTAGCTGGGAATGTTCACATAGCTCTTCCCTTTTGATTAGGAATGTTCACATAGCTCTTCCTATTAGTTGGGAATGTTCACATAGCTCTTCCCTTTTGATTAGGAATGTTCACATAGCTCTTCCTATTAGTTGGGAATGTCCACATAGCTCTTCCCTTTTGATTAGGAATGTTCACATAGCTCTTCCTATTAGTTGGGAATGTTCACATAGCTCTTCCCTTTTGATTTCATTATACTCTCTAGATTGTTTCAGAATGATTGCTTGATCAGGGCGATCAAAAAGATACCAATCTAAGAGTTTCCATACTCACTTTATCATCAATATTTGTATACCTGGCCAGGGTTTACAAATACTGAGATCAAGTAGTATGCACTTACATGCTATCATATTCCTTGCTTTTCATATCATTATACACACATGATTTTCCCTTGTTCCAACATGACTAAGTCATTTAGGAACTCTTTTAAAGCTCAAACTTTCTGTATTAAGGACTGATAACCTAGATTGTAAAGCTAGTATCCAGTCCCCTATATGCATTATTGTTGCCCTAATCTTCCCAACAAGAGCATGATCATAGGATTCTCTATCCTGATCATGTCTTAATGGGGATTCTCAAGCACTCATTCTATTCTTGTCTGAGCCCTTGCACCTCTTCTTGATGCAACAACATTGCCCTTAGCAATGTGTTCCTTGTGTTCTCCAGTCATTTTCAAGTTCTTCTTCTCCTATGTGAGTAGAAGATACTATCAAATAAATTGGAAGACACTTAGAACAGACTCTACAACCTTAGTCATATGTATCTGTAGACTCAGCGAACCTAGAGCTCTGATACCACTAAATTGTGATGACCATCTCGCGAAAACAAGATTAACTAATGCGGAAGCGTTCATTAAGCAGCGGATTACCAAAAATCACTAAAAATTAAAACCTTTTTATCAAAAGATACATCAAGTAAAAACTTTCTCACATAGAACAAAAGTAACACAATTACATTCTTGTTCACAGGTACATATTTTGTATCATCTCCTTTAGAGAATTACAAGCATTAACTGTCCTGTCAAGCTAAACACAGACAGTTCAAAATCTCGAGGCATTGAGCCAAAATCTCAAAAGCATTAACTACTACTCCGAGGACCTGAGAGTACAGAGATGACACATAGGAATACTATCTATATGACTTGACAGACAATATCTCCACCTGAAATCTCATTGCTGTCTCTGTTGCTGTTGTTGCTATCCTTCACCTACTGAAGGTTTTCTGTCTTCTCGTCTGCATCCACCTAAAAATGTGGTTCCCACGGGGGTGAGACAATTATAAAAATTGCCCCAGCGAGAGATATAACTCTCTTCCAGTAACATTATTATTGCAACTTAAGAAGATAAATATGAACAGAGGAATCATATTTATTTGACAGCAGATATTTTAATGTCTAACAGATTAGAACATTATTCTATATCAGAAGCAGTGCAACTATAACTTGATAGGATCAACATGTCACTTGTTCTTTATTGAATATAAAGAACATGTATAACATCTATTCAAACTATAGAATCATTACCACTACTTTAACTTTCTTCAGGCTTAGATCATATATCTAAAGCCTAGCATTATCATTGTGGAGTCATGGCCCGTAGCCATACTCTTATCACAAATGTTGGGATCTTAATCCCTCATTTCAACACTGGGAATTCTCCTCCTTTCACAATTTCAATACCATAACCATGAAATCATGGGTATTCAAACCCTTAGCTCATCACCTGAGCATTGTTACTTCTTTCTTAGGTAACTACACCTTTAGGTCATCTGACCAAGGTAAGTATGATGCTTGCTACACAAGCATCCATCATGGCACTTGAGGCCCATTAACTCTCTTGCCACCTCTTACCAGGCACAAGGTATATTATGGCACACAAGGCTCAATAAACAAATTAAAATTAATAACACATCATAGCTCATATCTGGCTATGCCCATCATCTCATGATACCTGCATGGTTAGCACATATGATAGCAGCACATTAATTATCTATCAACACCAAGAAAAAATAATATATTAATAATTCAAGGGTATTATCCTTAATCCTTTACCAAGATTTGGATTTCCATCACACATAGCTCATCAGAACACTGTACATCTTGTCACCTTTCACTAGGCAACAACTTTATTCACATGGCTCACAAAACCATTCACATCTTGTCACCTCTCACTAGGCAACACCTTATTTCACATGGCTCACAAGGCCATTCACATCTTGTCACCTCTCACTAGGAAACAACTTTATTCACATGGCTCACAAGGCCATTCACATCTTGTCACCTCTCACTAGGCCACAACTTTATTCACATGGCTCACAAAACCATTCACATCTTGTCACCTCTCACTAGGAAACAACTTATTTCACATGGCTCACAAGGCCATTCACATGTTGTCACCTCTCACTAGGCAACAACTTTATTCACATGGCTCACAAGGCCATTCACATCTTGTCACCTCTCACTAGGCCACAACTTTATTCACATGGCTCACAAGGCCATTAAGCATTATACTTGTTATACAAGTAACATGCCTTTCAAGGCTTATGTAATAAGAGAAATACAACCTTCCCATCATTAGGGTTAGGATTTTCCTTTCTTATCGATTAGGTTTCTCTCACATATCATTACCCTTTTAGGTTTTCAAGATCATATTATCAATGATCAAACCCTAATTCATTGCTCCCCACATCTAGGAGCCAACATTTATACCATAAGTATTCAATCATACTTATTTATTCTCATCATTTATCATTAAATTATTATCATCACAAGGTATGAGTTTCTCTCTCATACTTATGTTGGGAATTAACAAAACGACCATGTTAGGTCACTTTCAATTCAGCTCTAAGTCAAGCATAGAGCACCACGGCCGTGTAACCAAGAACGGCAGTGCAAAAAGAAGCCACCACGGTCGTGCTACCTTGCACGGTCGTGCAAAGGGAAGATACCACGACCGTGCTACCTTACACGGTCGTGCTACAGGAGTTTACCTCAAGAATCATATTTAAGTATGAATTCTATTCTTTCATTTAGGAATTAGGGTTTCACATACCATCTCCCTTCCTTAGAATAGAGATTGCATATAGCATCACCCTTCATTAGGGTTTCATATCACATTGCCCATAATTAGGGTTTACTATTCATTCCCAATTAGGGTTTCTCATAAAATCACCCTCAATTAGGGTTTCACATGGATACACCCTCAGTTAGGGTTTCACATGGATACACCCTCAACTAGGGTTTACTATTCATCCTAATTAGTGATTTCACATGTAGACAACCTCTTATTAGGGTTATACATGGAATCAACCTCAATTAGGGTTTTCATCATGTATTGGATCCATGCATTTGTTATGCATTCTTAATTAGTACCATTAAGGTATCTCTCACCTAATTACATTAGGTTTCCAAAAAGGTTTGATCAATTGGACCTTCAATGACATGAGGTATCCAATTGAATTAGGGTTTCCAATGTTGATTCCTTCAATCATTGAATTCATGGAACCAATCATCAATTGGACCTATATTCATACTTCAATTGAGTTTGATAAGTCAACCTTCAACTAATTTGACCCTCAATTGACCCTCAATTGATCATCAATTAGGGTTTGATTCAATTGAATTAGGGTTTGGAATCGATGATTCAACAACACTAATCAATGTAAGACTAGTTGCTTTGAAACCATTGAACCATCATCCAAATTGGGTATGACCTGACCCCAAACGGTCTTGAGGTCGTTTGGATGACCTCCAAACGGTCTTGAGACCTTTTGCCCATCATATCACTCAAATCTAAGCAATCCAATTGGGGTTTGGTTCATTGGATTGATCACCAAATCAACATTGCATTGTATATGAGCTTAGTACCTTTAGACCTTCAAACACCTAACCATACTCAACCCTAGACCTCCAAACGGTCTTGGGTGACCACCAAAAGGTCTTGAGACCGCTTTGATGAGCTCCAAACGGTCTTGAGACCGTTTGTCTCATCCAACCTCTGGACTTTAGTGAAAAATCATCATGGATTGGTCTATCGAGTTGATCAACAAATCAGCATTGAGTTGCAGTATGATTTTGTACCTTTGGACCTTCAATTGGTCAACTATACTTGACCCCAGACCTCCAAACGGTCTTGGGGTTATCTCCAAACGGTCTTGAACCCGTTTGGATGATCCCCAAACGGTCTTGAACCCGTTTGGGCTAATCAACCCAAAATCTCAACTTAACTCATTGGAATTTCAGCACTGTTTTCAATTAGGGTTTGCCTAATTGAATAGCCTTCAACTCACGATTACTTGGGAGTTAACCCCTAAAATTTGGAGAGTCATTAACCAACATAATTATGAACAGGAATCCCAAACGGTCAATGCTTGGTCAACTCACTCGAACGGTCTTGAACCCGTTTCCCCAAGCAGGTCAAGTTAATCAGGTTGAAAATCAGCACTTAATCCAATTAGGTTTTCCTAATTGATTAGCCTTCAACTTATGATTCCTTTGGAGTTAACACCTCAAATTTGGAGGGTCATTAGCCTACATAATTAGGAACGAGATTCCCAAACGTTCAACGCTTGGTCAACTCCTTCAAACGGGTTTGAACCCGTTTGCCACCAAACGGTTTGCAACCCGTTTGGTCACCAAACGGTTTTGGTGAAACCGTTTGGTCCCAACTTTTGAGATCGTTTGCTCCCAATATATTTGGTGAGGTGCTTGATTATGATGATGTCATCATCATCTTCCTTCGTGAACCCAAGAACAGCAACCGTTCTTGATGGAATTTGCAGCAAAGAAACAAAAGTGTATAAAATTGAAGAAATCAATCAACAAAGCATAGAAGATTGATGCAATAGCAATGTTTGAGGGTTTAAGTTATAAAACCCACCTCCAATTGAGCTCCAAAGCTCCAAGATCACGCCATCAATGGTGGATGAAGCTCTAGAAACTCCCCCTAGGCTCGTCCTCAAGTTTTTTATTGCAAAAGTTGGCTAGGGTTGAAGAGGAGATCGAAATAAGAAGGAATCCATAATTTATTTTCGATTTCCACCATGAAATCATGAAGAACGAGGGTCAAGAAGCTTACCAACAGGTTGGGGCTCTTCCTCCTGTTGGTCCTAAGTCCCCTTGAGCTCATCCCAAGCAAAGGAAGAAGAAAGGGCCGAAAAAGCCTTTCAATTCATTTGGAAAAGGCACTTTTATAAGGAAATTGATGAGAGAGAAAATGCCTTATAAAAATCCAATTAATCCAAAAATTATGGCCGCCTCTTCCCCCTCAATTCCATGGATACGAGGCACCTTCCTTTTCTTTTTATTCCCCTTCATTATCCTCAATTTAAAGAAAAGCAAATTAAGCACCTTAATGCTTATTATATTAATATCCCATATGTGAGTGGAAATTACTTTTCTTTATAATAAGGTGAGTGGAATTTCACCTACTTAAGATATTTTCGTTCCTTATCTTAGAAAAGGAACGTCCATCCTTATTCAAAATCAACCCAAAACATTTTGGTTGAAAGCCCTTCAATTATTTTATTCATTTTTGCCCTAAATCGAATTAGGGTTTCAATTAGGCATTATTCTTGATTATTTTAATGTCAAGATTCTCTCTCCTCCAACTTAGTTCAAATGAGGAGTCCCTCTCATTTTCTTTGTTATACATGATGCCAAGAAAAATTAAGGACCGTATTGAAGTGGTAATTTGCATATTGAACCCTAGATTTTGGGTAAATTGCACTTTACTCCAAAACTAGGTTTTAATGCACAACATTGTCCAACAAGCTCTATCTTGGTGTCCAGGCTTGTAGAAACCATACTACTACATCATATTCATCCTTATGATGTCTCAACATCAGAGGAACATCTTATCATGTGCAATTTGCAACTTAACCCCTCAACTTGGGTAATTTGCACTTTACTCCAAAACAAACAAAACATTGATTTCAACAATGTTCAAAAAGGACTAGAATTGCAACATAGGTTCCTCTTGAGGCCTAATTACTTTTCACAAAATGATATTAAACATTTAATCACCTTTCTTAATCAAAACACCTAGGGTTAGAGTATAACCCAGGTCAGGGATGTTACAACCATGACCTCCACCGAGTTCAACCAGATTTCTTCTTATGAGACGGCCTATGAGGTATGGAGAAATCTATGCATCACTTATGAGGGAACTCAACAAGTGAAGGAAAGAAAAGTCTACAGAACTACAAGATGGGAAAGGAGGATAAGATAGTCAACATGTACTCGAGGATCAACACCATTGTAAATGGTCTTACTATTCTAGGACATCCTATGAGTAGAGGAGAGATCAACTCAAAGATCCTTAGAACTATCCCCAAGAGATGGGAACCCAAGGTGAATTCCATTAAAGAAGTAAGGTGTCTTGATGATATCCCCATTGAAGAGCTCATTGGAAATCTACAAGCCCATGAAGTCACACTTGACAAAAGAGAAGAAGTTGAAAGATAAGAGGAGAAAGAGCTAAAGAGAATGAAGAAGGCTGAAATGAAGGCTCAAATTGAAGCTATTATGGGACAAGCCTCTCCATCCTCTCATTTTGAAGAAGATGCCATGTACTCCAAGGGTAGATTCTACAAAGGCATGAATTTCTCCTCCATCTGGTGCCTCAAGTGTGGAAAGAAAGGTCACTTCAAGATAGATTATCTACAAGGCAAGAAGACCCGTCATCACAAGAAAAGAGAAGATAAGTGGCACTCAAGCTCAAGTGACTCCTCCAACTCAAGATCAAGTGACTCCTCCAACTCAATCTCAAGTGAAGATTCAAGTAGAGGATCAATCTCAAGATCTAGTGAAGGAGAATGTCATTTTGCTCTTATGGCTTCTACAAGAAAAGACTCAAATGAGGTAAAACTAAACTCTTTAGATAAAGAACCCTTAATTTCTATATATGATGCTACTCGTGCCTCTCTTAAGTCTTCCAAAAGGAAAAGGAAAAAGCTTGCTAGAATTGTTGATAATATGCATGTAGAATTAGATGATCTTGAACATGCTAATTCTTGCTTGCTTGATGATAAAAATGCTTGTCTTAGCCAAGTAGACTCTCTTAAACTTGAAAATGCTAGTTTGCTTGATAAGATTAGATTTCTAAAAGCTCAACCTCTTATGAATAGTTCTAATGAAGAGCATACCTTAATTACTTATTCTCTCATGTATGATATTGATGTTCTTAAATTTGAAAACAAGGAAAAAGATTTTGTTTTGCAAGGATTAGAATCTAAAAATGGTGTTTATCTTTCTAAGATTGCTTTGTTTGAAATAGAAAATGACTCCTTGCTTGCTAACATAAATGTGCTTGAATCTTGTTCTAGTTCTACTAGTAGAGAGAATAATTTTTTTGCTCTTCATATTGATAGAGATTCTTATTTAACTAAAGCTCTTTGCTTAGAAAATGATCTTTTACATGCTAGAGATAATATCAATCATTTGTCTTCCACTATTGCTTCTCTTATGCATGATAATAATGGTTTGAGATCTTCTTTACAAAGATTCTTAGTTGGTAAAAAGAATCTTAATGACATCCTACAACATACTACTAAACAAATTGGTAGACATGGTTTAGGATATGATAGTAGCCAAAGGAAAAACAAAGGTAAAGGGCCTCCAATATTCCATGGAGATGCTTCTAGTTCCAAGGCTATGGGCACATGTAACTATTGCAATGATATTGGTCATTATTCTACTTGTTGTTCTTTTAGGAAAACACCCAAGAGAAATAGGACTTGGGTTGCTAAGCTAACCCATCTGGACCCAAAAACATGATTGGGGACCATTTATGAGGCATCCAACTTACAAAAACATGATTTACTTAAGCGGAAGCGTTCGTTTGCAGCGGATTACTAAAAATCACTAAAAATTAAAAATTTTTACAAAGAGACCCATACACTGGATAACTCTTTCAAAAAGAACCAAAGTAATTCAATTACATTCTAGTTCACTAGTACATCTCTTGTACCATTCCTTCTTGAGGATTACAAACATTAACTGCCATGTTAAAACTATACATAGGCAGTATAAAACATTGAGGCATCAAGCCAAAATCTCAGATCGATTCATTAAACTAACTACTGACTCCGAGGACCTGAGAGTACAGAGATGACACATAGGACTCTATATACACATATACAAGACATGACAACCAGTGTCTCCACCTAAGAATTCACTATTGTCCCTGCTGTTGTTGCTGCTCTTCTCCTGCTGTAGGGTTTCTGCCTCTTCTTCCGCGTCTACCTAAAAAGTTGGATCCCACGGGGGTGAGACAATTGCAAAATTGTCCCAGCCAGAGATATAACTCTCCGTCAGAAATGTTATTATTGAAGTTTAATAAGATAAAACTAAACAGAGGAATCATAAACATTTAACAGCAGATGATTCATTGTCTAAACATATTAGAACAATATTTTTATTCAAAGCACTTCAGTTATAACTTGATAAAGCAGCATATCACTTATCCAATAAGGAATATGAAGAACATGTATAACATTTATCTGCTATACCAAGCAAGATAATATCAGCCAGTGATTCTCATATTTCAATCTTAAGCAATTATGCTACACGGTTGATTATATTTTACAAATAACTTAATGCCCTGAAGAGATGAAGTATACCGTTCATGCTCCAACCGACCACGATTACGTTAAGCATCGGTATCACACAAGGTCAATGGAAGAGCCAGACTCTAAGAACTCAACCTTCTCGGTCAGTATGAGATTATATGGCAGAGACATCATGTGTCAAACTGCAATTAACATGCTAGGTATATTGGCATCTTCGCTATAGAGTTATAGCCCGCAGCATATACTCTCTTCAGGGTTATGGCCCGTAGCCAATGTCTGGTATCATATGATGGAGTCATGGCCCGTAGCCATACTCATACTGGGGTATGGTCTGTAACCAATCTCATACATAAGATATAGCCCACAGCCATTCCTATGGGGCATGAGGATATAATTGCCCAATTACCCCCACATATTCAAAAATATGTGTTTTGAGTTTTAACTCATTTCACCATTCAGCAAATTCTAACACTGATGGATCTGTGGACAGGGCAACTACATTATATGATATCACTTGATTAATTAGATGTATTACCATATTCTTTTAGCATCAAGCAAGTTTCCAAACATCGATTACTACGATATTTGCTACAAAGAATGTGTAATACTTTCATCAAGTACTATTCAAATATCATTGAATTATTGGGATCTTAATCCCTCATCTCATCAGGTGCTTTCTCATTTCTTAACAATCTCATCATCATGATTATGAAATATGGGTATTTAAATCCTCAGTTCATCATAGAACACATGTTACCATTTATAGGATAACTAATACGTTCAGGCCATCTGACTAAGGTAATCAAGATACTTGCTTCACAAGCATCTCATATGGCACACAAGGCCCATTAATCTCTTGTTACCTCTTACTAGGCAACAAAGCATATGAAGGCTCATAAGGCCTATAAAACATTTTCAATAAATAAAGCATCATAGCTCATACCTGGCTATGCTCATCATCTCATCATACCTGCATGGTTAATTCACAGAATAACAGTAATATTAATTACATATTAGTATCATGCAATACAAGAGTAACTCCACTATTTCCTCATTAGGGTTAGGGTTCCCATATTATGTCATTTTGAGTTATACATCTCATTACCCATCATTAGAGTTATGGTTTATCATCTCATAGCCCAAGATTAGGGTTTCATACATTATAACCCAAAAATTAGGGTTTCACATGGCATCACACTAAATTATGACATCATCTTTATTCCTTACAACATTTCCCCAAAATTAGGGTTTCATGTAGCTTTACCCGAAATTAGGGTTTCTCATATGATTACCCTAAATTAGGGTTAGCATAGGGTATTGAGTCATTTCTTTCATAAACTCCCAAAATCAACCCCTCTAAGGGTACTAATCACCCTAATACCTTAAGAGTAAAATCATGGTAATCACCTTTGATTCAATTAATTAATCAAATAGTTAATTAACCTTTAATCATCTTAGGCCATCAAATAGTTTGATCAATTGAATCCTCAAACGGTCTTGATCACTTAGACCCTAAATGGTCTTGATGAAATAGACACCAAACGGTCTTGATGAAATTGGATCTCAAACGGTTTGTAACCGTTTGGGCAACTAGCCCTTGAAACCATTTAAGAAAAAGTACATTGAAACTGTATGAACAAATTACTCTTGAAACCATTTGGATCTCCAAATAGTTTGAGACCGTTTGATCTCAAATGGTCTTGAGACTATTTGATCCCAAACCTTCTCAAAACCGAATGGACCAATTAGGGTTTCCATCAACCAAATCGATTCAGGGTTTCAATCATTAAACCACCTATCAATTGAACCATTGAATCACCCTTCAATTGAACCATTGAATCACCATTTAACTTTGGCATGACCTGACCTTAAATGGTCTTGAGGTCATTTGCCCTCAAATGGTCTTGAGACCGTTTGGTGTCAAATGGTCTTGAGACCGTTTGGTGTCAAATGGTCTTGAGACCGTTTGACCCATCCCATCATTGAAATTGGTAGAATTCAATTAGGGTTTCTTTAACAACTCGATTTAGGGTTTGATACTCAATGAACCTTCAAGTGTTGAACCCTTTGGAATTAATTCAATTAAATAGCATTTTATCAGCATCAATCTATGACATCATCAACTTTAAATGGTCTTGAGGTCGTTTGACCTCAAACGGTCTTGATATTGTTTGGTGTCAAACGGTCTTGAGACTGTTTGCTCACCAAACGATCTTGAGATTGTTTAGTCTCAAGTGTGAAAACCGTTTGCCCAATATTTTTATTGAGGTGTGTGCTTATGATGATGTTATCATCATCAAGCTTCGATCCTTCAAAATCTACTACCATTCTTATGGAAATTTCATCAATGATTCAAAGGAATTTCAAGAAGAACAAAATATTCAACAAATGATGAAGAATTTAATGTAATAATAACATTTAAGGGTTTAAGTTATATAACCCACCTTCAAAGTTGGATTTAAGCTCCAAGCTTCACGTCCGTAATGGTGGTTGAAGCTTTATCAACTCTACAAGGTTCGTTCCTCAAGCTTTTAAGTGAAAAGGATTGGCTAGGATTGAAGATTGCATGGAGAAAAGAAGAAATCAAGCATTGATTTGTGATTTCCACCATGAATTCAAGGTTGAAGATGATTAAGGAGATTACCTACAGGTTGGAGTTCTTCCTCATGTTGTTCCTAAGCTCCCTTGTGCTTGGACAAAGCAAGGACAGAAAGAAAATCCGAAAAAGAGTCTTTGGTTGAGTGGGAAATGAAGTGTATATAAAGGAATTTTAAGAGAGAGAAAGTTTTATAATAATCCTTCAACTCCCCAACTTGATGCCACTTATCCCCCTCACTTCCTTGCATATGAATCCACCTTATTTTGCCTTTAATTCCTCTTCATTATCCATGAATTAAAGGAAAAGCAATTAAGCACCTTAATTCATATAATACTAATATCCCATATTTAGTGGATATTACTTTTTAGTTAACTAATGTGAGTGGGCTCTCCACTCACTTGGGATATTTCATTGCCTTTGCAAGGCACAATGACGTCCAAACTTATCCAAATTCAACCTTCACATATTTGGTTGAAGGGCACATCAATTCATATATTTATTTTTGCATTAAATTGAATTATGTTTCCAATTATACTTAAATCTTGATTATTTTAATATCAAGATTCTCTCTCCTCCAAAGTGGTTCAAATGAGACGCCCCTCTCATTTTATTTTCTCTTTATATGATGCCAAGAAACATGAGGGACTCTCTAAAGGTGTTATTTTGCATATTCAACCCTAGGTTTTGGGTAAATTTGCACATTACACCAAAACTAGGTTTTAATGCACAAACATTGCTCAACAAGCTCTTTCTTGGTATTCAGACTACCACAAGCCATACGTCTACATCATTTTCATTCTTATGATGCTTCAACACTTGAGGAACAATTTACCATGTAACATTTGCAAGTTAACCCCTCAACTTGGGTAATTTGCACTTTAGTCCAACACGGGTAAAACATTGTTTCAACATTATTCAAAAAGGACTGAAATTGAAACATAAGATCCTCTTGAGCTTTAATTACTTTTCAAAAGATAGGATCAATCATCTAATAAACTTTATTAAGAAAAACATATAGGGTTAAAGCATAGCCTAGGTCAGGGGTGTTACAAATTATCCACCCCTGACAGGGATTTCGTCCCCGAAATCGTCAAGAGAAAAGAGAAGGGTACTTCCTCCTCATCTCTTCCTCAAGTTCCCATGTAGCTTCTTCAATACCACGGTGATGCCAGAAAACTTTCACAAGACATATGTCTTTCTTTTTCAGCTTTTTAATTCTTTTATCAAGGATCATCACAGGTCCTTCAACATATGATATATCATCATTTAATTCTACCTCCACAGGTTGCAGAACTAACTCTGTGTCAGGATGACACTTTCTCAGCATGGAGATATGGAACACTGGATGCAACTTATGCAGCTCAGGTGGTAATTCCAGCTTATAGGCTACCTTTCCAACCCTTTCAATGATTGGATAAGGCCCCATAAATCTAGGAGCTAACTTCCCCTTCTTTCCAAATCTAAGAACACCTTTCCAAGTTGAGACTTTGAGATATACTCTATCTCCAACTTGGAATTGTAAAGGTCTTTGCCGTTTGTCGGCGTATGACTTTTGTCTATCTTGTGCAGTCTTTAACTGTTGATGTATTATTTTAATCTTCTCAGTTGTCTACTGCACAAGCTTAAGACCCAAAAGTTGATACTCTCCTATTTCATACCAATATAAAGGAGATCTATAACATCTAACATATAATGCTTCATATGGTGCCATATCAATACTGTGTTGATAGCTATTATTATAAGCAAATTCTATCAAGCTCAGGTGTAGATCCCAGCTTCCTACAAACTGAAAGACACATGCCCTAAGCAAATCCTCCAAAGTTTGTATGGTCCTCTCAGATTGTCCATCTGTCTGTGGGTGAAAAGTAGTACTAAACCTTAACTGTGTACCCAAATCTTTGTGTAGTGATTCCCAAAAATGACTCGTGAAATGGGGTCCTCTATCAGAAACAATGGAAGCTGGAACCCCGTGCAACCGCACTATCTCATTTACATATATCTGTGCAAGCTTCTCAGTAGTGTAGGTTGTTTTGACAGGAAGAAAATATGTTGTCTTAGTCAACCTATCAACTATCACCCATATGGAATCATGACCTTTGGTTGTTCTAGGCAAACCAACCACAAAATCCATGGTCACATGATCTCATTTCCACTGCGGTATAGGCAAAGGTTGCATTGTTCCTGTGGGATTTTGATGTTCAGCTTTAACCTGCTGACACACCGGACACCGCATAACAAACTCAGCAACATCTTTCTTCAATCCAGGCCACCAATACATATCCTTCAAGTTATGATACATTTTGGTGCTCCCTGGATGCATTGCATACATAGAAGAGTGAGCTTCCTCTAAGACTAACTTCCTCAAGTCATTGGCATCAGGTACCACCATCCTACCATGGTAACAGACTACTTGATCCTCTGACTCATGAAAGACATCTTGTTTCTCACTACCATACTCTGACCTGAACTGTTGAACCACAGTATCAGCTTGCTGTGCTTCTTTAATCTGTTGTCTCAGAGTAGGTTTTATGTGCATCTTAGCTAAAAGCCCGGCTAACAATGATATCTTAAGTTGTATATTATTTTGCCTCAAGCAGAGAAACATATCTCTTTTAAAGCACACTAACGAGTTCAACTGTGCTTTATCTAGGGCTGGTGATGATGACTTCCTACTTAGTGCATCAGCCACTACATTAGCCTTCCCTGGATGATAATCAATTGTACAATCATAGTCCTTGATTAACTCCATCCAGCGGCGTTGTCTCATGTTCAACTCATGTTGTGATAAGATATATTTTAAATTCTTATGGTCTGTGAAAATCTGGAATGTTTCTCCATAGAGATAATGTCTCCATATCTTCAAAGCATGAACCATAACAGCTAGCTCTAGATCATGAGTTGGATAAATCTCCTCATGTTTCTTGAGTTGTCAAGAGGCAAAAGAAATCACTTGATTATCCTACATCAACACACATATCCTAAGCCATTCTTAAATGCATCACAGAAAACTATATACCCCTTCCCTTGCTCAGGTAACACCAGCACAGGTGCACTTGTTAACCTTTCTTTCAACATTTGGAAAGAATGTTGACACTTATCATTCCAGACAAAAGGAACCTCCTTCCTGGTCAACTTGGTTAGGGGTAAAGCTATAGAACTAAAGTTCTTAATGAATCTCCTATAGTAGTCGGTCAGTCCAAGAAAACTATGAATCTCCATCGGTGTCTTCGATTGTTCCCATTGCAGGATAGATTCTACCTTCTTAGGATCAACAGGGATACCTAAGGCAGATATTACGTGTCCTAGGAAAGAAACTTCTGGTAGCCAAAATTCGCATTTGCTAAACTTAGCATACAACTTATGCTCTCTTAGCAAAGTTAAAGCTTGATAGAGGTGCTGTTCATGCTGTTGAGCATCTCTACTGTATACCAAGATGCCATCTATGAAGACTACTATGAACTGATCAAGAAAAGGTCAAAAGATTCTATTCATGAGTTCCATGAATGCAGTTGGTGCATTAGTCAGTCCAAACGACATGACTATGAACTCGTAGTGACCATACCTTGTCCTAAAGGCAGACTTAGGTATGTCACTCTCCTTGATATGCAACTGATGGTATCCCAACCTTAGATCTATCTTAGAGAAGATAGTTGCACCACGCAACTGATCAAATAGGTCATCTATCCTCGGCAGAGGATACTTGTTCTTTATAGTTACTTTATTTAACTGTCAGTAATCAATGCATAACCGCATTGATCTGTCCTTCTTCTTAATAAAGAGAACCAGAGCACCCCATGGTGAAGTACTCATTCGGATAAAACCTTTCTCAAGCAACTCCTGCAGTTGTTTCTTGAGCTCTGCCATCTCAGTCGGTGCCATTCTATACGGTGTTTGTGCTATTTGTTGCGTTCCCAGGATTAGATTAATCTCAAAATCAATCTCTCAGGGTAGAGGTACACCTGGAAGCTCCTTAGGGAATATATCTTCAAACTCCCTAACTATCGAAACCTCAGAAAGATTAGAGCTCTCCATTGTGGTGTCTACCACATGTGCCAAGAATGCAAAGCATCCTTGTCTCATCAACTTCTCAGCTACCATAGATGATACAAGATAGGTTGAAAGAATCTTTCTATCTCCCTTAAAGATCCATGTGTCACCGTCATCTATGAACACAACTTGCTTGGAATCATAATCCAAGACAACCTTATATTTTTCTAGGGTGTCCATCCCAAAAATTATATTGAAACCCTACATCTCAAGTGGTATAAGATCCACCTGAATACGATGTTCAGAAAAGGAAAGAGTGCAGAGAGAACACACCTCCCGTAGCACTGCAGATTCAAACAAAGGAGTTTCTAATAACAAACTCTCTGCCCTATGACCAACTGTCATATTGCAGTCAAGAATCACTTCTTTAGTGATGAAAGAATGTGTAGCAAACGTATCAATTAAAACATATACGAAGCAGGATGTAGACATATCAGAATAAAATAGTTCCATCTAACCTGTCACAACCCGAGGGTTGACTACTGCTTTAGGTTGATTCATCGCATAGAATCTAGCCGTTGGTTGTTGTTGACCCGGTGCTCGGTTGTTGGGTGCCGAAGAACCAGCTTGGGATGCTTTCCCACGTCCTCTTGCACCACTAGAAAACTATTTTCTATAAGATCCTTATTGACTCTGCCTCTGGGGTTGAGTCACCATTGTGTTCCCGACTGGACAATCCCTTGCCAGATGTCCCACTTGTCTGCACTGATGAAAGATCTTGGTCTCAGGATAGGGTCTATGAGGTCCAGTCACTGATGTTGATGTTGTGTTGTGGGCTCTATTTGGAATAAAACTATGGCCCTTACCCCTACTTGACGTCCATTGTGTCTCGGTATTGAATCTTGATGGTGCTGCCGGTGCAGAAAACCTTGGCTTCTTAAAGCTCTTGGACCTCTGTCCTTGGAACTGAGTGTACACCTTCTTACCACTGGTCTGTCATTTCTCAATCACAGACCTCTCTATTCGTCTGACGGACTCTACAAATGTGGAAAACCTCTCTCGGTTCTCTAAAGCAGACACAGGAGTGGTCAATTCAGCATTCAACCCCTTCTCGAAACGCTGAATTCTTTCCTCATCAGTAGCTGCCATATGTGGACAGAACCATAAAAGCTCCATGAACTTAGCCTCATAGTCGCTAATCTTCATCGGTCCTTGTCTTATCTTCTCAAATTGGGATATCTTCTCATCTAGGTAAGTCTTAAGGAAGTATCTAATGACGAATTCTCATCAAATTCTTCCCATCCGACCACAATACCTGGCCTTTTGCCTTCTTCAATAGTCCACCAGTGACCAACACTCCCTTTCAGTAGGTATACTACATGCCTCACCTTTTCGGCTTCAGGAATATTGAGGATTCTGAAGGCCTTCTCCAGTTCAGTCAACCATAAGTCTGCATATGTTGGGTCAGTTGTACCAGCATACTCTGTGGCTCCTACCTGGAGAAGCCTCTCAAAAGTTTTACCAGCTCCCTATTTCTCATTATGGTCTGGTGCCCTAGGTGCAGATGGTGGCATCCTATCCGTCATGTGCATCATAACTTCCATGAACTGCCCAAACAGAGCGTTGAAAGCTAGATTTTCTATCATGGCTGGGTCAAACTGGGGTTGTTCAAGTACAGGTTCCTTCCTAGTCTGGTCCCTTGCACCTTCTCTTAGTGCAGCAATGCTGCTCTCAGCAACATGTTCCTCATGTGATCCAGACATCTTCAAGTTCTTCTTCTCCTATATGAGCAGAAGACACTATTAGATAAACTGGAAGACACTAGAACAGACTCAATAACGATAATCCTATCTCTCTGTAGACTCAGCGAACCTAGAGCTCTGATATCACTATACTTGTGGCATCCAACTTACAAAAACATGATTTACTTAAGAGGAAGCATTCGTTTGCAGCGGATTACTAAAAATCACTAAAAATTAAAACTTTTTACAAAGAGACCCATACACTGGATAACTCTTTCATAAAGAACCAAAGTAATTCAATTACATTTTAGTTCACTAGTACATCTCTTGTACCATTCCTTCTTGAGGATTACAAACATTAACTGCCCTGTTAAAACTGTACATAGGCAGTATAAAACATTAAGGCATCAAGCCAAAATCTCATATCGATTCATTAAACTAACTACTGACTCCGAGGACCTGAGAGTATAGAGATGACACATAGGACTCTATGTACACATATACAAGACATGACAGCCAGTGTCTCCACCTGAGAATTCACTGTTGTCCCTGTTGCTGCTGCTCTTCCCCTGATGTAGGGTTTCTGCCTCTTCCTCTGCGTCTACCTAAAAAGTTGGATCCCACGAGGGTGAGACAATTGCAAAATTGTCCCAGCGAGAGATATAACTCTCCGCCAGAAATGTTATTATTGCAGTTTAATAAGATAAAACTGAACATAGGAATCATAAACATTTAACAGCAGATGATTCATTGTCTAAATAGATTAGAACAATATTTTTATTCAAAGCACTTCAGTTATAACTTGATAAAGCAGAATATCACTTATCCAATAAGGAATATGAAGAACATGTATAACATTTATCCACTATACCAAGAAAGATAATATCAGCCAGTGATTCTCGTATTTCAATCTTAAGCAATTACGCTACACGGCTGATTATATTATACAAACAACTTAATGCCCTGAAGAGATGAAGTATACCGTTCATGCTCCAACTGACCACGGTTACGTTAAGCATCGGTACCACACAAGGTAAATGGAAGAGCCAGACTCCAAGACCTCAACCTTCTCGGTTAGTACGAGATTATATGGCAAAGACATCACGTGTCAAATTGCAATTAGCTTGCTAGGGTATATTGACATCTTTGCTATAGAGTTATAGCCCGCAGCATATACTCTCTTCAGGGTTATGGCCCGTAGACAATGCCTGGTATCATATCATGGATTCATGGCCCGTAGCCATACTCATACTGGGGTATGGTCCATAACCAATCCCCTACATAAGACATAGCCCGCAACCATTCCTATGGGGCATGAGGATATAATTGCCCAATTACCCCCACATATTCAAAAATATGTTTTCCGAGTTTTAACTCGTTTCACCATTTAGAAAATTCTGACGTTGATGGATCTGTGGTCAGGGAAACTACATTAGATGATATCACTTGATTAATTAGATGTATTACCATATTCTTTTAGCATCAAGCAAGTTTCCAAACATCAATTACTATGATAATTGCTACAAAGAATGTGTAATACTTTCATCAAGTACTATTCAAATCTCATTGAAGTATTGGGATCTTAATCCCTCATCTCACTGGGTGCTTTCTCATTTCTTAACAATCTCATCATCATGATTATGAAATATGGGTATTCAACTCCTCAGTTCATCATATAACACATGTTACCATTTATCGGGTAACTAATACCTTCAGGTCATCTGACTAAGGTAATCTGGATACTTGCTTCACAAGCATCTCATATGGCACACAAGGCCCATTAATCTCTTGTTACCTCTTACTAGGCAACAAAGCATATGAAGGCTCATAAGGCCTATAAAACATTTTCAATAAATAAAGCATCATAGCTCATACCTGGCTATGCTCATCATCTCATCATACCTACATGGTTAATACACAGAATAACAACAATATCAATTACATATCAATACCATGCAATACAAGGGTAACTCCACTATTTCCTCATTAGGGTTAGGGTTCCCATATTATGTCAATTTGAGTTATACATCTCATTACCCATCATTAGAGTTATGGTTTATCATCTCATAGCCCAAGATTAGGGTTTCATACATTATAACCCAAAAATTAGGGTTTCACATGGAACCACCCTAAATTATGACATCATTTTGATTCCTTATAATATTTCCCCAAAATTAGGGCTTCATGTAGCTTTACCCAAAATTAGGGTTTCTCATATGATTACCCTAAATTAGGGTTAGCATAGGGTATTGAGTCATTGCTTTCATAAACTCCCGAAATTAACCCCTCTAAGGGTACTAATCACCCTAATACTTTAAGAGTACAATCATAGTAATCACCTTTGATTCAATTAATTAATCAAATAGTTAATTGACCTTTAATCATCTTAGGCCTTCAAATAGTTTGATTAGTTGAATCCTCAAATGGTCTTGATCACTTAGACCCTAAACGGTCTTGATGAAATAAACCCCAAACGGTCTTGATGAAATAGACCCCAAACGGTCTTGATGAAATTGGATCTCAATCGGTTTGAAACCGTTTGGGCAACTAGCCCTTGAAACCATTTAAGCAAAAGTACATTGAAACTGTATGAACAAATTAATCTTGAAACCACTTGGATCTCCAAACGGTTTGAAACCGTTTGATCTCAAACGGTCTTGAGACTGTTTGATCCCAAATGGTTTTGAGATCGTTTGGACTCAAATGGTCTTAAGACCGTTTGGTCCAAACCTTCTCAAAACCGAATGGACCAATTAGGGTTTCCATCAACCAAATCGATTCAGGGTTTCAATCATTGAACCAACTATCAATTGAACCATTGAATCACCATTTAACCTTGGCATGACCTGACCTCAAATGGTCTTGAGGTCATTTGCCCTCAAACAGTCTTGAGACCGTTTGGTGTCAAATGGTCTTGTGACCGTTTGACCCATCCCATCATTGAAATTGGTAGAATTCAATTAGGGTTTCTTTAACAACTCGATTTAGGGTTTGATACTCAATGAACCTTCAAGTATTGAACCCTTTGGAATTAATTCAATTAAATAGAATTGGATCAGCATCAATCTATGACATCATCTACCTCAAATGGTCTTGAGGTCGTTTGACCTCAAACGGTCTTGAGACCATTTGGTGTCAAACGGTCTTGAGACCGTTTGCTCACCAAACGATCTTGAGATCGTTTAGTCTCAAGTGTGAAAACCGTTTGCCCAATATTTTTATTGAGGTGTGTACTTATGATGATGTTATCATCATCAAGCTTTGATCTTTCAAAATCTACTGCCATTCTTATGGAAATTTCATCAATGATTCAAAAGAATTTCAAGAAGAACAAAATGTTCAACAAATGATGAAGAATTGAATGTAATAATAACATTTAAGGATTTATGTTATATAACCCGCCTTCAAAGTTGTATTTAAGGTCCAAGATTCACGTCCCTAATGGTGTTTCAATCTTTCTCAACTCCACAAGGTTCGTTCCTCAAGATTTTGAGTGAAAAGGATTGGCTAGGATTGAAGATTGCATGGAGAAAAGAAGAAATCAAGCATTGATTTGTGATTTCCACCATGAATTTGAGGTTGAAGATGATTAAGGAGCTTACCTACAGGTTGGAGTTCGTCCTCTTGTTGCTCCTAAGCTCCCTTGTGCTTGGACAAATCAAGGAGAGAAATAAAATCCGGAAAAGAGTCTTTGGTTGAGAGGGAAATGAAGTGTATATAAAGGAATTTCAAGAGAGAGAAATTTTTATAATAATCTTTCAACTCCCCAACTTGATGCCACTTATCCCCCTCACTTCCTTGAATACGAATCCACCTTCTTTTGCCTTTAATTCCTCTTCATTATCCATGAATTAAAGGAAAAACAATTAAGCACCTTAATTCATATAATACTAATATCCCATATTTAGTGGATATTACTTTTTAGTTAACTAATGTGAGTGGGCTCTCCACTCACTTGGGATATTTTGTTGCCTTTGCAAGGCAAAAGGACGTCCACACTTATCCAAATTCAAACTTCACATATTTGGTTGAAGGGCACATCAATTAATATGTTTATTTTTGCATTAAATTGAATTATGTTTCCAATTATGCTTAAATCTTGATTATTTTAATATCAAGATTCTCTCTCCTCCAAAGTGATTCAAATGAGACGCCCCTCTCATTTTATTTTCTCTATATGATGCCAAGAAACATGAGGGACTCTCTAAAGGTGGTATTTTTCATATTGAACCCTAGGTTTTGGGTAAATTTGCACATTACACCAAAACTAGGTTTTAATGCACAAACATTGCTCAACAAGCTCTTTCTTGGTATTCAGACTACCACAAGCCATACCTCTGCATCATTTTCATTCTAATGATTCTTCAACACTTGAAGAACAATTTACCATGTAACATTTGCAAGTTAACCCCTCAACTTGGGTAATTTTCACTTTAGTCCAACATGGGTAAAACATTGTTTCAACATTATTCAAAAAGGATTGAAATTGAAACATAAGCTCCTCTTCAGCTTTAATTACTTTTCAAAAGATAGGATCAAGCATCTAATCAACTTTATTAAGCAAAACATCTAGGGTTAAAGCATAACCCAGGTCAGGGATGTTACAATTTCATCTTTCTTCTTGTAGATACTTACAAATGGATTGACTTGATCCATTGAATTGCAAAATTGACTTCTCAATCCACATGAAAGAAGAAAGGTGAGATGTCTAGAGGGTGTAAACAACTGGAAAAAAGAATGGTAAGAACAAAGGTAAAGGTTTTCTTGCTTATAACCATTTCTAACTTGTTTTTTGTCAAGTTAGTGTGTTCTATGCATGTGGTTTTTGAGTCAAAAGTGGTATTTTGCTATTCTATTCACACTCTTGCTCAAAAACTATTTCTAATGCTTGCATAATGCATTACTAACTGACGTGTATTTTACTACATGCTAAAAATGCAAGTATACGCGTCGAGTAGTACAAGCCTTGTGAGGCCCGAGTCGAACACAGGGATACTCGGAATTGTTGGTGACTCCTACTAACTAGTCGCGATCAGCTAAGCCGATTAACAAGTTGATAGTTGTTGTTAAAACTAAAAGAAAAATAAAAACAAAACAAAAGAAGCAATCGATTAAATGTTGGTTTAATCAATTCAAAAGGTATCTTTAGGATTGCGGTTTCACCGCGGGTTTTCATGGTATTAGATTGTATATAATGCCTCAATCTTCTCTCTCTATCTGGGTAGTGGCCTGAAAACAGAATTGCCCACTGTCATGGTGCCATTCACTACTTAGGTTTAGGTCGGTTCCACCGCCGTAGTAACCTATCCCCTAAACTAAGTGCATTACGAACGATCTCTCAGTATCCACCATTAATTTTACACCACCTTGTTCAAGGGATTTATCGATTAATGTAGGTTTTGTCTCTTTTCAGCCGTTAATCCTTCTGTCGAAGTGATTAAGGGCATTAGATTATTATTATGGTGATCAAGCATAACAATATATGGAGAAAACGAAGCTATGCCACGGATTTAAGAGAGAAAATATGAATTACTATTATAAAACTGTCATACAATGAATTCCTGGGCTACTCCCGGTCCTAAAGATGGAGGGAATTAGCCATGCATGTTCATCTCACACAAGTACATGGAAGAAATATGGGAAATCATATGGAAAATGTGAATTGAAAGGTAAAATCCCTGAACGGAGAAGAACCGATTGATCCTTTGCGTAGAACACATGCTTTCCCGCCTCTCAGTGGTGAAATCCGTCTTCGGCAGCGTCCGGATCGACTGGTATGAACTTCTGGCCTCCGTTCCCCTCTCTTGTCCTCCTCGGCACTTGTGCAATGGCTAATCATCCCCCCTCTCTTCTCTGGGCGGTCGTCCTTAGGTATAAGTCCCTAATTAGGTCGCTAATTAACTCCAGCCGTCCGATTGAGATCATTAGAAAGCAAACTCATATCCTACGGCGTCGATACCATCGACGCGAGTCGATGGTATCGACCAACTACAGTAGCGGCTGGCTGCAAACCCTTCCTTTGTCGCGCCCGACATCATCTCGATACCATCGAATCGGGTCGATGGTATCGACTTCCTTTTGGCGTCGGTTCTGTCATTTTGCGACGCTGTAGCCTCCATGTGTTGATGGTATCGACTTGGTGTCGATATTATCGACTGCTTCTCCGCCAGCAACCTGAAGACGTCTCGATACCATCGACATCAGCGTCGATGGTATCGACTCTTTGCTGCTCCTTTCGGCTAGCATCCTGTGACCATGTTGATGGTATCGACTTCCGTCGATGGTATCGATGGAAGCAAATACTCGTTTTTCCTGAAATTCAAAGACAAGATCACATAAATCCACACAAATAATAATAATGTGATAATTAATGCTCAAAACAATGAAATAAAGGGAATTTGACATAAAATAATGGCAAAGACCAAAATGGATAAATTATGCGATATTAACCATAGAAATGACTAATAAAAGCACAAAACACATATCAAACAGGTCTATAAATGCGACTCAAAATCATCGCATCAAACTCCCCTAAGCTTGAATATTGCTCGCCCTCGAGCAACTCATCCTTAGAATAGAATTGCAAATGTCAACTGAAAAACAACAAACCAACCCAACATCCCATATGACTCCCACTGATCATTCACAAACCGGCCTTCTCTAACCACAGAACGGTAATTACCCTAAAGGCGACAGTAATCATCAATAAAAGAAATTGACCTCCAAACCAATTGAACACTATCACATAAGGCAATTAACATAAAAAGATTCGCCGGTTCAGACTTGGTGCATCCTGTGATCTCCTATAATACGTTGCTCGCCCTAACTACCATCTATATGGAAGCAGTTCTCTTGATATTCATTAGTGAGGAGAAATTCATGGTGGCCTACCAATCCGAGCAATGGGTGGCTCATGGAAGAACGTGGAAGTATTGTACAGTTTCAACATGCATATACAAAAATGTCCTATATGATGCACATGCACATTAGAAATGCCCTAATTCCTAAACTTGGGTGGAATGATGCATGCACTAACCATCCATCTCAAAATGAGATGGATATCTAGTCAAGCTACATCATGTACTCAATTATCCTGAAATGCAACTAATATCATGTTCCTTTCTCCTTCTTATTTCACTTTCTTCTAAATTCTTTTTTTTTCTATTACAGATTTTCAGATTTTTTCCAGCCCACATATCCATAATTGCTTAAAGATAATTTTGTGGGGCTATTTTCTTCATACTCAGAAATTTTTTTACTATTTAGAAGGTATGGAACAATTAATTCACCATTGGGGAAAAATTGAGATACATGATATACTTTATGCATGAAAATCATGAATGCAACTACATGGCATGCACCTAAAGGTAATGTGCCTGAATCACTATATTTTTTCTTTTTATGCAAACATATGGAAAATACCAATGCAAGTCCTATCTAAATGCTATGCACACAAAAAGGAATTAGAACTGCACTTTACTTCCAATTCTTAGGTGGATTATAAAAAAAATGAAGTGGAACGATCACAAGACTAGATGACTGAACCTTAGAAAGATATTATGCGTCCCTCCTTACTGACCTGTGTAGTAGTTTAGAGGGTTCTCTCTCTTACATCCAATTAAGGTCTCATTACCATTTGGTTAGGTTAGGCTCAAACAACCATTTCCGTCCACTTTCATGAATCATTAGGAGTAAAGGTATGAAATGTTGTTTTAAAGTTGACATAACCAATCATTTTCGTAGGATGTGTGCCCAAGGTCAAAACAAAACAAGCTATCCAAAGACACAAAAATTTTCAAATTTCCCATGTACTAATAACAAGATGACACACTTTCCAAAGACATCCACAATTACACTAGATAGCACGTGGATCCTACAAAAACTAAAATTGCAAGAAACAAATAACAATGCTAAAAACTAAAAACAATAAAAGATAGAGTTGTTCCAACTACCCCCCTAAGCTTGAATTCGACTATGGCCTCATAGTAAAAAACAAACTTAAAGATTGGAACAGTGATACCAGATCATTCTTGTGGTGGTGGAGGGGGGTATTGCGGCACCGTGGGGTCCCAAGACGGGTATTGCCCCTGAAAGGTCGGATCATACTGGGGCATCAGAGGAGGCTGTGGATACCCCCCAAAATAATTCTGGCTCCAGTAATGATCGTAAAACGGCTGCTGCTGCTGCTCCATCCTGTACAGCTGATCATGGATGTTCTTCTGATTTGCAAAAAGAAGGCGCTCATTCTCAAAGATCGCCTGCTGGTTGACGAAGAGTCGGTTGGTGGTGTCTTGAATACCGACACAGGCAGTTGTGTGGCTATGTTGCGTCTGCTGGATGTCTTGCAGCATATTGTACATCCCTTGCATGGAATAGGCATCCTCGCTGGGCTGCGAGGGCTGTGGTGATGGCGGCGTAGGCTGTGATGATGAAGACGCACCCGGATGCATCCGAGGACGCTTTCGGGGTGCTACTCGTGCTCGAAGAGGTGTAAATGCCTCTTCTTCCTCCTCAGCCTCGTCGTCCTGTCCGTCGTCGCCAACGTCATTGCCGCCTTCTTCATCATCAGAGTCGATGTCTATGATCGGCCATCTGAAATGTTGTGCGCCCTCGATGTTGAAGACGGGATCCGGCAGCGTGCACTCCTGGTACGCTTGATTTACGTGGCAATGCGCAAAAGCCACGCCAGCTCGGAGAAGAACGAGATTGGCTCGGTGTAGATGTTGCAAGTTGACCTTGATTCTCATAGAAAGAGGAGTCAGCTGATCGAGATTCAAGCCCAAGTAGAGGGCTACCTTGGTGACAAGCCCCCCAAAATGAATCGGGGCTTTTCTCGTGCTCCTCTTTACCGCCAACACTCGTTGTAGAAAGAATGCACCCCAGTTGCATTCTTGGCGCTTCAGGAGCTGATATAAGAAGAAAAGATCCGTCTCCTGAAATTTGCTTAGCGCCAGATCACTTTGAGCAAAGATGGTGGAACTCAACATCCGGTGCAATACCCGAACAAACGGGTGCTCGAAGTCGGCTACCGCAGCATTGTGGTAGCTCACCGACCTCCCTTGTGGCACCGTCACCAACTCGGAGAAGAGAGCGTCGTAGTTGGTGCGGTTATCCGGCCGCCAGTGGTCGTATGGAGAATGATTCCAATTGAAGATCATGTTGAATTGGCGAAGTGTGAGGGTATAGTCATGGTTGTACAGCCGGAAAGACACCCGACCCTTTATCCATTCACGGTCGGTGGCGACGACGTCGTTGGGCACGACGCAGACGTCAAGTGATGCCATGAACTCCGCCACCAATTCTTTGTAGGTTGGCCACTCGCCGAAAAACGGCTGGCCATCAGCATGGTACTGTAACTCATCGGGCCTCCTACTTGTATGTTTCGCTTGCCTCTGCAGAACATAGGCCAAATTGGCCTCGAATCCGAGGTCTCGGATCATTTCCCGGTCCACATACCGGGTGGGTTTGATCTTCCTTTTTAAGATCTCCTCATAGATCTTCTTCACCTCTGTGGAAGGATGCATCATGCGCGGCCGTGCAACCAACCCGGGAGGAGGTGGCACAAACTCTTGAATCTCCTCCGGGTCCGCACGTGAAGAAGATGCTCCAGCGACGTGAACCATGTTGGCGACGAGAAAGGGATTAGAAAGAGAGAGCTCGGTGCAGAATGGAGATATGAATCTCCGCTCGGTGACGATCGTCGCTCGGTGATGCTGGTCTTTGCTCTTGGATGGCTCGGGGAAGTGCTCGGCGCAAAGGGAGGAGATCACTCTGAAGGTGTGACATCAAATGACGTAATGATTCTCCTTAAATAGACTTGGTCGGCTCCACTGTTAGCCCGTCGATAGTCAAAAGGGGATTTCTGACTCACAGGATTTCTGGATACTCGTTAATGCCTCACTCCCTTCTTCTACTTCTGACATTGTACTTGAAAGTCTGATATCTGATAAACGCTTGAATGTCTTAGTTCACATACTCTACAGGATTTCTTCTTTACTAGAACTCTTTCCTCATGACGTGGTTGGGAACGTTGTGTCATCTGTTCGTTTTGATTCAAACAGTTGAACTTCAGACTGACCTAGTATTGTAGGGAAAGCAGAAGCTGAACATACTTCTATATCGATGGTATCGACGTTGGTCGATGCTATCCGCCCCTCACATGGTATTGACGGTCGTCGATTGCTGGATATTGAAACATGGATCGCTGACGTGTCGATACCATCGACATGGGTCGATGGTATCGACTCTGCACCCGGATCGATGACATGGAAGCTGTGATCGCTGTCAATTTCTTTGCGTGGATCGGTGACATGGATGGTCGATACCATCGACAGGTGTCGATAGTATCGACTTGGCTTCATTGCAACACCGCCACTTTGCATTTCAACCTGTACCCATGTCGATACCATCGACGAGGCCGTCGATGGTATCGAGTTGACTGAGACAAATCGGTCTAAACTTCTCCAGAGATCTCGATGGTATCGACACCCTTGTCGATACTATCGACTGTTGCTGGGTGACCTGCCTGTAGGTGTGTCGATACCATCGACAAGGCCGTCGATGGTATCGACTCAGAACGAAATCTGCAGTCGTCACCCTGAACCCTTGTCGATACCATCGACTTGTGTGTCGATGGTATCGACTCTGCCTCAACCTACACAATGAACAAACAGATCAAGGTATCTTCTTTACACTAAAAATTGAACAAAAATAAAGCAACCTACGATTATATTTAAACTATCCTAATGTACCGATGGTTGGGTTGCCTCCCAACAAGCGCCCTTATTTAACGTCTTAGGCTAGACGGCTTCCGGCATCTCATTCATCCGAAAGTGCAATGAGTTTAACCTCATTCATCTTCCTCTTGTAATTCTCACCAAAATAGAGCTTCAGCCTCTGTCCGTTCACCAAGAACGTGGTATCACCATCACGCACTAAAATCACACCGTGTGGTTTGACCTCTTCCACCACGACGGTCCACTCCACCGGGATTTTAGCTTCCCGGGATGCAACTTGAGTCGAGAGTTGAACAACAAAACACTATCTCCTTTCTTGAACATGCGTAACTCGATTTGGCGATCGTGGATCAGTTTTGTGCGCTCCTTGTATATCTGGGCATTCTCATATGTCGTCATCCGTAACTCATCCAGCTCATTCAATTCAAACATTCTCTTTCTCCCAGCTTCATCATAACTTAGATTTAGCCTTCTAAGCGCCCAATGGGCCTTGTGCTCCAACTCCACCGGTAGGTGACAAGCCCGGCCATACGCCAACCTAAAAGGCGTGGTGCCTATAGGTGTTTTGTAGGCCGTTCTGTACGTCCACAGTGCATCCGGTAGTAGGGCACTCCAGTTCTTCCTCGTGGATGCCACCGTTTGCTCTAGAATCTTCTTAATCTCACGGTTGGAGACCTCCACTTGGCCTTGAGTCTGTGGATGATATGGGGTGCCAATGTTGTGCTTGACCCCATATTTCTTCAATAATGTCGAGAACTTCTGATTCCTAAAATGTGTACCCCCATCACTGATTATCATTCGGGGTATCCCAAACCTACAGAAAATATTCTCCTTCACGAACCTGCACACTACATTGGAATCATTAGTCCTTGTGGGGATTGCTTCCACCCACTTCGACACATAATCAACTGCTAACAAAATATATGAATTGGAGTTCGAAGACACAAAGGGTCCCATGAAATCTATGCCCCACAAATCAAATACCTCAACTTCCTGAAACACATTCAGGGGCATCTCCTGTCGCTTCGAGATATTACCTGCTCGCTGACAAGGATCACATTGCCTCACAAAATCGTAGGCATCCCGAAACAAAGTTGGCCAATAAAGGCCGCTTTCCAAAACCTTAGCTGCCGTTCGCGAGCTGGCGTGGTGTCCTCCCGTAGGTGATGCATGGCAATAATGGAGAACACTCTCGTACTCCACTTCAGGCACACACCTGCGTAAAATACCGTCCCTGCATTGCTTAAGAAGAATTGGATCATCCCAAAAATAGTATCTCAAAGAATGAAAAAAATCTCTTCTTCTCCTGATATGACCAATCTTCTGGGATGATCCCGCAAGCTAAATAATTTACAATTTCAGCGAACCAAGGTTCTTTAGAGTTAATTTTCAAAAGCTGTTCATCCGGAAACGTCTCGGTTATGGGTATATGTAAATCTTTTTCATCCACCCTTTCTAACCTAGACAAATGATCAGCCACTACATTCTCAATCCCAGATTTATCCTTGATTTCAATGTCAAATTCCTGTAAGAGCAAAATCCACCTAATGAGTCTAGGCTTTGCGTCTTTTTTCTCCATCAAGTATTTTATTGAAGCATGGTCAGTCCATACAACTACTTTAGATCCAACTAAATACTGCCGGAATTTTTCAAAAGTAAACACAACGGCAAGTAATTCTTTTTCAGTAGTTGTATAATTCAATTGGGCATCATTCAGAGTTTTTGAAGCATAGAAAATCACAGCGGGCTTATTATCTACCCGTTGCCCCAATACGGCTCCTACCGCAAAATCTGAAGCGTCACACATTAATTCGAAAGGTTTTGTCCAATCCAGCGTTTGAACAACCGGGGCAGAAATTAGTTTTTCCTTCAAAACATCGAAAGCATGTAGACACTTATCATTGAAATCGAAAGCCGCATCTTTCTCCAAAAGCTCGGATAGAGGTTTTGTAATTTTAGAAAAATCCTTTATGAATCGCCGATAGAACCCGGCGTGTCCCAGAAAACTTCTCACCCCTTTTACAGAATTTGGTGGGGGCAACTTGGAAATGACCTCAATTTTCACCGGATCCACCTCTAGTCCTTTGCTAGACACCTTGTGTCCTAGCAATATTCCCTCAGTCACCATCATGTGACATTTCTCCCAGTTAAGGACCAAGTGTGTGTCCTCACAACGTTGTAACACTTTATCTAGGTTATAGAGACATTCATCAAACGATGCACCATACACCGAGAAGTCATCCATAAAAACCTCGAGACAGCGCTCTACCATGTCAGAAAATATGGCGAGCATACAGCGTTGAAACGTCGCCGGTGCATTGCATAACCCAAACGGCATTCGACGGTAAGCAAAAGTCCCATAGGGACAAGTGAACGTAGATTTCTCTTGATCCAAAGGATCAATCGAGATCTGGTTGTACCCCGAGTACCCGTCTAGAAAACAAAAGTGTGCTCGCCCGGCAAGATGCTCTAGAATTTGATCAATGAACGGTAAAGGAAAGTGATCCTTAAGAGTGGCAGCATTCAAACGACGGTAGTCAATACAAACTCGCTACCCGGTTACCAATCGGGTGGTGACAGGTTGATTCAATAAATTTTTAGTGACAGTAATTCCCCCCTTCTTAGGGACTACCTGTGTGGGACTCACCCATGTCGAGTCTGATATGGCATAGATAATCCCTGCAGCAAGAAGTTTAATGACCTCCTTCTTCACAACCTCCATCATGCTCGGATTTAGACGTCTTTGAGGCTGAATCACAGGCTTGGCTCCCTCCTCGAGCCGAATCTTGTGCTGACATAGAGTAGGGGAAATCCCCTTGATGTCTGCAACGGACCACCCAAAAGCTCCTCGGTGGTTCTTCAGCACTATCAACAGTTGCTCCTCCTCTTCCGCACTCAAATAAGCAGAAATGATCACCGGTAACTTGTCTTTCTCAGCTAGAAAGACATACTTGAGATGCGGGGGTAGCGGCTTTAATTCCAAATCTGGCGGGCTGATAAGAGATGATTGCAGCGGCGGGGGAAGTGCACCTAAATCTTCATAGTGCCTCGCATAGAAGCATGGAAGCATCTGAAGCATTTTAGCACACTCCTTGAGTGATTTACTCCGCATCCAATCATATGTAATATTCAACAAACACACCTCCAACGGTAATTCCGGATATGCATCAGAAATAGAAAGAGCTATCACATCATCCTCCAAAGAAGGTGGAATGTCCTCATTCTCATCATTCGGAAATCCCACAGCTTTACACAAAGAAAATACCTTAGTATGCTCCATGATATCTACAGCTAAGGTTCCATTGTCCACCTTGCTCATCACATGAGCCATGTCCAGAAATGGTTTTCCAAGGCAGAGTGAAATATTGCAATCCAGATGTTTCACCATATTGCATTGTTCTTTTGATTTGGATGACGCGGTGCTAGAAGGCATGACCATCTCAAAGAGGTCATCTGCTATGCCCAAGGTCAAGCGACCTCTCCCCATCTCTAAGATCATGTCGGCTGTAGCTTGGAAGGGACGTCCAAGTAACAGCTCATTGCCATGCTCATCCTGCATCTCCATAACCACAAAATCAGCCGGAAAGACAAATCTATCCACCTTTACTAAGACGTCTTCACAGATTCCATATGGCTTCACCACAGAGTTGTCTGCCAATTGAATCATCATATTGCTCGGCCGTGACTCCTTCAATCCCATCTTTTTAAATGTCGAAAGGGGCATCAAGTTGATGCTTGCCCCTGAATCACACAATGCTTCGCCAAATTTAACCTTCCCTATATAGCAAGAAATGTTGAAACATCCTGAATCCTGTCTCTTTGGCGGAAAAGTGCCCATGATGAAGGCACTCACTTGCTCCTTTAGCACGATGACCTCTGTATCCAGAATTTTTCTTTTCTTGGTAATGACATCTTTTAAAAACTTCCCGTATGAAGGAATTTGCTCAATGGCTTCCAGTAAGGGAATATTGACTGAAAGCTTCTTAAAACTGTCCAAGAACTTCTTGAACTGTGCATCTACCTTCCTTTCCTTCATGCTATTTGGATACGGGACCGGAACAGCTTGTGCCCTTTGATGAGGTGGCACATAAGGCGTCTTTTTCTGCGATTCCTCCTCTACAACCTGTTCTTCAGTACCATCCATGGCTATGTCTTCAGCTTGCCCTGTGACTGGTGTGGGCTGCTCCGTAGTGGTTTCACCTTCAACTTCATCTCGCGGTGTGCTTGTTTCATCAGTTCTTGGATTCAACACTTTCGTACCGCTTCTAAGCAGGATGGCCTTAGCTTGCTGGTTTCCCCCGGGAACATTGGTATTCCCCGGAAAACCCGGATGTGCTGGTTTCTTCAAACTAGCTATCTCAGCTGCCATCTGTGCCATGGATGTCTCTATAGTCCTCATTTGAGCCCCATGGCTTTGCAATGTCTGCCCGAATTGATTCATGTATTCTCCTTGCTGCTTGATTTGCTGCCCGAATGTGTTCATTAACTCTTGATTTTGCTTGATGACCTGATTGAGCAACTCCGTGCTCTTGTCTTCTGCAACTGGCGCGGGCTTGGCCTCCGGATCCTGCAGAAAATTGTTCAGATCCTTCCATGAGAACTTCTTGTCCTTTCTCCATGAGTAATCATTGTTCCTATACCCTTGTTGTTGTCTCATGTATTTGACTTGAGCCTCATCCTCGGACTCATTATCCTCCTTTTGCAGTAGCTTCTTTGCGATAAGATCCATCTTCTCATTCAGCTCTCTCATTGCCTTGGATTCACTGATGACTCGCGCTTGCTCTACCGGGCCTCTTTCTCTTTCACCCCAGGACTGCTTTCTAGCCATGTTCTTGAGTATTTCCCAGCATCTGGTGTCTGTATTGTTCAGAAAAAATCCCGACCCGGCTGAATCCAGATTACTCCTATCATGCTCGGAGAGAGCAAAATAGAAGATTTTCACCTGCGTCTATTTATCCAGCCTGTGATGCAGACACCTCCTCAGCATAACCTGAAATCGCTCCCAGGTCTCAGAATATGTTTCACCATCCTGTTGGGTGAAATTATGAATTTTCTGGATCATGTCGTTAGTCTTCTCAGGAGGGAAGAACCTCTCAAAGAAGACCTCCACCATATGGTCCCAGGACTCCACGAACTCATCGTCTAAATTATGTAACCACTCTCGTGCTGCTCCCGCCAATGAACTTGGGAAAAGCTTGAGATACAATGCATCTTGTGAAAACCTGTCAATTTTTACCATGTCGCAGTTCTCAACAAACTGGCTGATGTGTGCAACAGGATCCTCATTCTTCAGCCCATGAAACGCATTTGATTTCACCAAATTTATCAATGCTGGATCGATCTTATATGTCGGTATGTTGATCGTTTGCTTCTTTATAGGCCCCTTTGAAGCTGATGAGGAAGAAGCTTTGATCTTATCCTATATGGTCTGTGGCTCAGCCATGTCTTCTGGTTCATATTCAGAATCTATCTCTTCTTGGTGCTCTTGCTCGTAATACTCCTCGTCCTCAGGTCCCAAAAGTGGAACCTCGGGTGCGCGTTCCGCGTAGTCAGTACTGCGCGTCTGCACCATACACAACACCTGAAATAAGAAAATTCGAGTTCAGTACTATGCTTAGACGAGTATAAACAATTAAAGCACAATGTAAAAATAATTGAAATTGAATGAAAATTAAAAAGAAATTTGTGGCCTAGAGTGGCCGCTCGTAGCACTCGAAGTGCCAACAATTCGCCGTATCCCCGGCAACGGCGCCAAAAACTTGACGTGTATTTTACTACACGCTAAAAATGCAAGTATACGCGTCGAGTAGTACAGGCCTTGTGAGGCCCGAGTCGAACACAGGGATACTCGGAATTGTTGGTGACTCCTACTAACTAGTCGCGATCAGCTAAGCCGATTAACAAGTTGAGAGTTGTTGTTAAAACTAAAAGAAAAATAAAAACAAAACAAAAGAAGCAATCAATTAAATGTTGGTTTAATCAATTCAAAAGGTATCTTTAGGATTGCGGTTTCACCGCGGGTTTTCATTGTATTAGATTTTATATAATGCCTCAATCTTCTCTCTCTATCCGGGTAGTGGCCTGAAAACAGAATTGCCCACTGTCGTGGTGCCATTCACTACTTAGGTTTAGGTCAGTTCCACCGCCGTAGTAACCTATCCCCTAAACTAAGTGCATTACGAACGATCTCTCAGTATCCACCATTAATTTTACACCACCTTGTTCAAGGGATTTATCGATTAATGTAGGTTTCGTCTCTTTTCAACCGTTAATCCTTCTGTCGAAGTGATTAAGGGCATTAGATTATTATTATGGTGATCAAGCATAACAATATATGGAGAAAATGAAGCTATGCCACGGATTTAAGAGAGAAAATATGAATTACTATTATAAAACTGTCATACAATGAATTCCTGGGCTACTCCCGGTCCTAAAGATGGAGGGAATTAGCCCTGCATGTTCATCTCACACAAGTACATGGAAGAAATATGGGAAATCATATGGAAAACGTGAATTGAAAGGGAAAACCCCTGAATGGAGAAGAACCGATTGATCCTTTGCGTAGAACACGTGCTTTCCTGCCTCTCGGTGGTGAAATCCATCTTCGGCAGCGTCCGGATCGACTGGTATGAACTTCTGGCCTCCGTTCCCCTCTCTTGTCCTCCTCGGCACTTATGCAATGGCTAATCAGCCCCCCTCTCTTCTCTGGGCGGCCGTCCTTAGGTATAAGTCCCTAATTAGGTCGCTAATTAACTCCAGCCGTCCGATTGAGATCATTAGAAAGCAAACTCATCTCCTACGGCGTCGATACCATCGACGCGAGTCGATGGTATCGACCAGCTACAGTAGCGGCTGGCTGCAAACCCTTCCTTTGTCGCGCCCGACATCATCTCGATACCATCGAATCGGGTCGATGGTATCGACTTCCTTTTGGTGTCGGTTCTGTCATTTTGCGATGTTGTAGCCTCCATGTGTCGATGGTATCGACTTGGTGTCGATACTATCGACTGCTTCTCCGCCAGCAACCTGAAGACGTCTCGATACCATCGACATCAGCGTCGATGGTATCGACTCTTTGCTGCTCCTTTCGGCTAGCATCCTGTGACCATGTCGATGGTATCGACTTCCGTCGATGGTATCGACGGAAGCAAATACTCGTTTTTCCTGAAATTCAAAGACAAGATCACATAAATCCACACAAATAATAATAATGTGATAATTAATGCTCAAAACAATGAAATAAAGGGAATTTGACATAAAATAATGGCAAAGACCAAAATGGATAAATTATGCGATATTAACCATAGAAATGACTAATAAAAGCACAAAACACATATCAAACAGGTCTATAAATGTGACTCAAAATCATCGCATCACTAACTTACTTACACATTCTTGGATATGGCTTATATCTTTAGCATGCCTCTAAATATGTTTTTATGAAATATATGTGCCTTTTGACAGCAGCTTTGTCGGTCAAGTTTGTCCTATTTGAAACTTAATGGATAGGCACCAATGGGTGTTGCCAACAGCTATCATCGGTTGAGTTGTCAATACACAGAACTCGACCGACAACACTATTCACAGAATACACAGTTGGCTTATTGGATGAGAATTTCCCTCTCAACTAGATTTTCTCAAACAAATAGCCTTCTTCTTTGGCAATCCCTTGGTACCTTTATATATGAATATTGTCATACTTTTAAATTTCCTATCTTGCATACAACTCTATCTTTCTAATTGCTCTAAATTGGTATATCTTTATCTTGCAATTACTTGCCTTGAGTTTTTTGCAGGTTTTGATGATGATCTCTTTGGATATCTTGGTTGTGTCTTAAATTGCTTCCATTGTGCTCTAACTTTCTACATCTATCTAGTTGTATATCTTGTTTGGATACAACCTTGAGGTTCTTAGTGGTGATCATATTTTGGTAATGATGCATATTTTCTAGTAAGTTGTGTCCTTACTTGCTTCTAAAATTGCTTGTCTCTTTGTATGGATATATCTTAACTTGTGCATGTTTTGCTATGATCTAGATCCTACTAGTAGTCCTAACTTGTGACATCATCTACTAGTAGTTCACATACATGTAGTTCTAGCCTTGTTCATCAAGTGGTATTCTACTATATGCCATTCTTGTATCTTGTTTCATACTTGCTCAAGCTTGCTCCTTGAATTGCATATCTACTATATTGAGTTGCTTGCATAACATTGCGATGCAGGGTACATAGAGCTACATTATATGTAGAAATTAGAGCATTTTTGGATTTCATACAGTTTTTTCTCCAGTTTCAATTTTTGGTGCAAGACTAGTGTTTTTTATCCATAAACTACTCTGAGCAAGGATCATTACTATGCCATGAGCCCTGACACTTTTTGGACAAATTTTGTCATCTTGTGGGTCAAAATTGTGATTTATTATTTTTCTGTAGCACTTTATCTTGCTTTTTGGGTTGTTCAAGTGCATGCTTTAACTTGTTTTTCTTTCTATGCTTCGACAAGCCCCTATCTGTGCTCTTCTACTCTCATTATATAACTTTTTGTTATCTCCTTTCTCTTAACAAGTGGTGTTTCTTATTTCTTCATACCCCCACTTTTTGAAATGACAAAGGGGGAGAAAGGTATGTCTTCTTTTGATAAAATATAGAGAAGGCATGTATTACATGAATAAGAGAAGTATGTCCATGTAATGAGGAGAAGGTAAATGGGAGAAGACATATATATGTAGAACATATATGAGTAGAAGACATAGTACTATATAAATGTTATGAAAGCTAACCATGCAGGAGAAATAACATCAATTGAGGGGGAGTATGAGAACTCCACTAACATCAATTGAGGGTGAGCATATGAACTCAATTCTATTGAAAACCCTAGGCTTTTCCTAAGTTATGACTTTACTTAAATGCTTTCAATACATTTATGGAATGTTTTGTCATCTTCAAAAAGGGGGAGAATGTTGACTCAAGGTCTAAATTGACTAAACCCTTGTTTTGATGATGACTAAACCATTCCACTTATTTGTCTCTAATGTCTATACTTGAGTGATTTCAGATTAGGTATAGACACACTCCAAATGCCCTAACTTTCGCATATCAAATTGGAGAAAAGACAAGTCAAAGTCAATACAAGTGCATATTTTTGGAATATGATGTAAATCCATTAGAATCATGTTGTAAATCACTTGTAATGATTGTATGACTTGTAATTAAGCTTAGAAAAAATTAGGAGCACTTAGATCAAATATTTAAGCATTCAAAAGTTATTTTCCAAAATACACATCAGGTTGTTTATTGGTCGAGCTGCAAACTCGACCGATCATGATCGGATCTTGAAAATGACTTTTGATCGGTCAAGTTTGCACTTCACAGAACTCGATCGATCCCTCTTCTAACCAAAACTGATTTAAGTGAATCGGTTGAGTTATCCCAGGACAAACTCGACTGATGGCCTTAGGAAAAACTCGACTGATGGTCTAAATTGGTCTTGTCTCTTAGTGGGATCGGTCGAGTTACCTTTATAGAAACTCAACCGATTTCATTGTATGGAAAAGTGCATACAAGTATTTCTAACCAATGTGGAGTTGCAATAATTGAAAATATAACTATTGCAAGCCACAAAATGGCTAATTTTCGTTCTTAAGTGTTCCCAGAGGCTAAGAGGCATCCCTAGCTATAAATAGGACCCTTTGGGCTTCATTCCAAGGTTGAGCATTCAATACAAAACTCTATGTGAGGTTCCTATTCTATAGTTGAGTGCTTCCTACAGCCTCCTCCTCTCTCTCTCTAAGCTTAATCACTTTCTACATTCATTAGAGTGAGTAGGAAATCTGTAAGAGAGCTAGTCCTACATGTATATCTTGTGAGGCTCTCACTTCCATCACCTCCCCATCTCTTTTTTCAACCATGAAGATGAAGGTTCTCTCTCTTAACTAAGAGAGGTGAAGAAGAACAAGGGAAGGTGTCCCTTGGTGAAGATCAAGGCTGAAAACTTAGAGCAAGAGTGGGTAAGCCCTTGGTGAAGGCAGAAGACTCCTTACTCAAGTGGGTAAGTCATTGGTGGAAGCTTCTCCGAGTGAAGGTGAAGGAAAAGGCTGAAGATCCAAGAAGAGTGGCAAAGTCCTTGAAGGCGGAAGACTTGTGCTTGAGTGGGTAAGACCTTGGTGAAGGCTGAAGACTCTTGCAAAGTGGGTAAGTCCTTAGTAAGGTGGAATTCTCTTGGTGCTTAGATGGGTAAGTCTTTTGGTGGTCATGTATTGTAAATCTTATGAATGAATATAAGAGTGCAATGGTTAAGAACTCCTAGAGGTTTACCTCTCTAGGTAGTGGACTGACTCACTTCTAGTTTTGAAGTATGGATCCACTCTACATAGCTTGTCACTTAGTGTATGTTCAATCTCTCTCTCCCTAGCTTTGCATGTTTTAGTTATACTCAGATTTCCTGTATAGCAACCTTATCTTGTGATATATCTTGAAGGTCTAATGAATTTTATATAAGTGCATTCAGCTCTGTTCACCCCCCCTCTAGAGCATCCAATCACCCATCTAGGATCCAATAACCTCCATGTCAGGCCACACATATTGTAATGAAGTGATTTTTCTCAACCTAATATGCTTATCTCATTTAAGCACTATCATATACTTAATCTATATTCAAAACATAAATGATGGTTTGGCTTCCTACAAACCCTAATGTGTACTGGTCAAGAGGCAAAAACTTATCTTTACCCCTTTGGTCGAAGTTCTTGTCTATCTTTGGTGAAGATCGGCTCTTTTCTCTCAAAACCACTTGTTTTCACCATCTTTAACCTAATTGTAGCTAGAGGTAGCAAAGATGTATGTTTTGAGAGTGTTCTAGGATGTTTGGGCAAGGGTTTTGTGCTTGTTGGCTGGATAATGTTCTTCCCACAAGAAACACTATTAAGACATTGTTTACTATACTATATGATGAAATTCCTATATGCAATCACCAAATATCACTTGTTTTGTGTTAAATGACATAAATATGATGGTTTATGGGGGGTTGGCTAAACTTTGGCAAGCTTATGGACTATCACCATTTTTTATGTTTCTTGTTGTTTTAAAACAAAAATGATAACCCTCGTTACTTCCATGTTGTTGAAAATTGAATTTACATGTATATTGCCAAAAGTAATAAATTAGGCATTTTATATACTTCTGTCATATTATGCTCATACAACAAAAGTTTTGGATAAAATTGAGCATGGTGATTCCTTACTAATACAATAATATCTCATAGAAATTAAAAGTGTATTTTGATCCCCGTTTGTTACATTTATTTGTATGGTCGGTATGGTGAAATAATGGCTACATATGTGCATGTTGAGTTTGAATTATAGTTCAACTGCTTGTAATGTTTTACCTATACACACCTTGATAAAATATTCAAATTTATTATGCTATTAAAGACAAGTAAATGGCTTAACTAATCATGGATATCCTAATTCATGTAATAACTACCCTAGTGTTCAAAAATTAGGAAAGCAAAATGGGTATCCTTTTAGCAATATTGAGATTGTGACAAGGTACTCATATGTTGTTGAGTATATGTGGGTTATCAAGAATTTAAATGAGGTATGGTCCCTTGGTGTCCTAATTTAAACCATTTATATGAATTCTCTCAAAGTCGTACTTCTGATTGTAAATGATAGTTACGCCAATGTGATTAAGAAATATGTGACATGATATTATGATAGGTAGCATAACCTGATTACCCATGATGATCAAATGTTGCTTTTGTAGGTATCAAGCCAATGTTCCCCTACCTTTTTAATTACCATCGATCAAGGTGTGACATGATCTTGAGGAGACAAAACAATCCTAAGATTCTCTAAAGTGTTCTAAGGGGACTTCATATTCACTATCCGTTTATATCAAAAGTAAATCCCATCTACTCTTGGCTTAATAATTAAATATGAAACTAAGTTGTGTAGCTTAACTATTCAATTAGGCTACTATTCAACACACTTTATACTTCTCTCTTAATATTTATCATTGTTCAATTAGGATACTATTCAACACATAAGTGATCCCATTTTGAATCCATCAGAGAAGGTCATTCTTAGAATACAAGTATTCTAACATACAACTGCATTCCAAACATGAATTCTTATGAATCAATTCACATCCTTGGGCTTCATCTTGTAAATGAATTAAACTATACTTATGCAAATTCTCCAATCCGTCATCTAGGAGTATTAACCACTGTTATCATGTATATCACCACATTGGGGTTAGGGTTAGGGTTAGGTTCTTAGATCCAATTATTAGCCTTCTTGTGACACCTCGTCACGCTAAATGAGATACTCAAAACACAAAACACGATCAACTACTAATTAATCACATAGTCAAAAATGTGAAACAATTAAAACCGATTCCAACAATGTAAATAAACTCTAGAACATTTACAAAAGGTTCATCATTCCATTCTCATATACTATAACAAGTATTTCCATATGGGTCCAAAGACCTCAGTCACATTCTGCATACAAAAGATATTTCACATGTACGTGCCATATATTTACAAATATTGGCATAATACTGAAATCTCGTGTCGATACAAATATAACATCTAGAAAACACATCCCATACTAGGACCTGAGAGTACAGGGATGACACTAGGACTCTACTACTAACATCTACAACTAACATCTACAACTAACCAACCTTCTGAATCTATTGATCACCAAGTTGGTTCTCTTCCATAGCATGACCTCGACCTCGTTGCCCGCGACCACCTAAAAAATGTGGTGACCCACGGGTGAGACCCAGTCCTAGAGAGAGATATAACTCTCTCCAACATATATTGATTATAACATTAATTAGCAGTAAATACATTGAGCAGTTAGGATATTGAATAAACAATATGAATAGATTGAACAGTTTAAGCATAATAAGTAGTTAAGAAAGTAAGTTGTAACATAAAGTAGAATTGTACAATTGTCATAAGTCTTCATCATGTAAGAAATATGTAGTGTAAAGACAAGACAAGGGTTAAACAACCAATGTGATACATATTAAACCCTAGCAATTATACTACACGGCTGGTATTATATCTTTTATTATTATGCCCTGGGGAGTTTGAGTCGTACCACTCAAAGTCCATCTGACCACTGCGAAGTGCTATTCAGTTCCGTATAAGATCTAGGAGTGTCGGTATCCTAAGATCTCTTCCCCTCGGTCAGTACGAGTAAACTGCAGTGACATACCAGTCAAACTACCAACTGTGACATATAGTCAACTTATAACAACTAGTTTGTACTTGGTACAAGTTACGACACTAGAAAACAGAGTATACAAAACCCTCTAATCTGAGGTACAACCGTAGCTGTCCTCAGTCACATCAAATATCTGAGGCATGACCATAGCCATCCTCCATAACCTATAATTGTGGATGACAAGGATATATCCTCAACTTGCCACCCCAACATACTCAACAGTATGTGCTCCGAGTTTCCCTTGGGAATACTCGTTTCACCATCCAGTAAGTTTTGACATTGAAGATGGCTCTACGGCACATGGCTCTACATGATTACGGTTACACTTGATTAATTACTGCCAATTGAATGCATTAAGGCTTTATCATACAAGTGGACATTCAAACCCTAATTCTTTTCTAACAAGACTATATGTATAACAACTTCAAAAGATATAAAACATTTGAGATATAAATCTTAATCACATTACCACATCTATCATTCATTGCAAATTAACAGACCACACTTATCATCATACTATTGCAAGATACCAATATCTTATCACAAGTTTCAGGGTTTTAACCCTTATTGGAACATGAAGAGGATTTCACCTCAATCATGGCTTCAAATAGTCCCAAAGGTCTTTAAGACCATCACATTATTCATAGTAAGGTTATCATCATCATTCCATGCCTTAAACAAGGCTCAAAAGATCATTAGCACATGTATGCCCATAGATTTTAACATGGCAAGGCACTATAATATTCAAATAATACTACATTGTGGTTTCAACATAAGAAGAGTGTAATTCATTATCACATTAATCATTCAAGAGGTCTGATTATAACCAATAAACATCATATAATTACATCAAGGTTAGGTATAATAGGCTAGATCACATGGGAGTTACGCATCCACTCATTACATTGATTTATCAAATATAACTATATAATGGCAAAGGTAAGACTACCAATTAATGGTATTGAACCATTGAATTATCTTCACTATGACCCACATATAATAACATGTGATTTATTCTAATCCACTGTATGTTAAATTATCCAATATTAATCATTGGATCAGGTTCATTGTTCAAGGTTATCAATTCAAGTATAGGTCTAACCATTAGATCAATTAAACCAAGGAACCATTGGTTCAAGGTATAGTCAAATCTACAATTACATTCCAAATCATCATATATGGTGATGACCTGATCCACCATTAATTGTGATCATTAGGTCACCATTGGTTGCTAGATCAGTAATACATTCAGTTAACATCATCAAATAATAAGCCAATATCATCATCGATTGGTAACATCATTAGAATACTTAGTGGATGATAATTGAATGTTTAATTGAGTCAAAACCTGACCTAAGGTGGTGACCATAGGTTGTCACCATAAATTGGACACCCTTGATCACGAACATAAGTTGCCAAGATAGCAACACTATTGGTTGTTGAATGGTATGACAATCAGTTATGTGATAGGGAAGGAAATATCTTGAAAACCCTAATTTGAACCATCATTTATTTTGTACATAGCACCATAGGTTGTTGCTATCAACCTGTACCAGATCATGTTACACCTTATAAAGGATGTACACATGTTTACAGGTTCATATAGAACTGGAATAAAATAGGAAACATCACAAAATTCGTAATTCTAAACAAGCATGATTTCTCTATGCTTAGATCATCACATTCAAGCATAATCATGAACCAACAAGCTTCTAGTAAGCAGTATAAGTGAATAATGTTATATAACTCGCCTCTATAGAGTATGTCAGATATCCAACAGCAATAATTTCAAGCAAACAGGGCAAGGAAACCTTGGATTCAGATCTGAACTTGGCCAACTATGCAATTCTCTCCACAAACAAGCAAAACCCTAGAAAAGAAACAAGAAGGAAGGATTTTTTTAGTTCTAGGGCCACTTTCACCATGGAAAACCATGGTTCTGACCTGGAGAGATGTAGGAGGAAGAGGAACAAAGAATTAAATGGAGGAAATAAGGAAAAACTTACACTTTTAGGTCAATATCACTAGGGAGAAGCTTTATAGACCCAAAAAGGGAATCAATTGCAACCCTAGAATTTTTTCCCAAGAAGAACCCCACTTTCTTCTTCCTTGGGCAGAAAAATTCATAGCTGAGCAGAGGGAGAACGAATCTGGGAGAAGGAGAGAGGTGGTGGAGAGAAAGTGGCTCATTTTGGTGCTTGGCGATAAGTATATGACACTTTAATATTAAGAAAAAGAAAAAGTTGCAATTCTAGTATATATCCAAGTTTCCATGGCTTTAAATTATTAAAAATACATAAGCACACACACAAGAAGCTCTCCCACCGTCCCTCTAGACCTGATTAGCTTTCCTTTGGCGAAATTCCCAGCCAATCACATATTTCCTTAGTTAATAGCTATTAAAGGTAGCTCATCCATGAAGGGAAAAACCCTAAAATACCCTTGATAAAAACAACTTCAAACCATGGCTCAACTAGGAGCCCCATGGCTCAAAAATCTCAAGAATGATAATATAACAACTAAGGAACATAATTTATGTGACAAATTGCAAAGAAAACCCATCAATTGGGTAAATTGCAGAAAAGTCCAAAATGTACAGAAAATTGCATAACTTGCTCAAACATTGTCCAAATTGGACCAAATTTGAAAATGAAGCTTGTCTTATGATTTAAAAACATATCAAAATGTTATATTAGGGTTCTAAGCATTCCATTATGGTAATTAAGCTCATTCAACTCATTAAGTAAGTTCAAGGGCCTTACAACTATAAACCCTAACAAGGATTTTGCCCCAAAATCCTACACAAAAAGAGATGGGTATTTTCTACGCATCTCATTCTCTAGTTCCTATGTAGATTCCTCTATGCCATGATGATTCCACAAAACTTTCACTAGTATTGTATATTTTCTCTTCAGCCTTTTCACCCTTCTATCTAGGATCAACACAAGACCCTCAACATAGGAGATATCATCATCTAACTCAACCTCTACTGGTTGGATTGTTTGGTCAGTATCTGGATGGCATTTCCTCAACGTAGAGATGTGAAAGACATTATGCAATCTATGTAGCTATGGTGGTAGCTCCAACTTATATGCTACCTTTCCAACACGAGCTAGGATAAGGTATGGTCCCATAAATCTAGGAGCCAACTTACCCTTCTTTCCAAACCTCAACACACATTTCCATGGAGAAACCTTAAGATATACTCTATCTCCCACTTGGAACTCAAGTGGTCTGCGTCAGTTGTCTGCATAAGATTTTTGCCTGTCGTGGGCTGCTTTCAACTGGTGTTGTATCACTTGAATCCTTTCTATAGTTTGTTGTACTAGCCCAGGACCCAAAAGTTGATATTCACCTATCTCATACCAGCAAAGAGGAGACCGACATCGTCTCTCATACAGAGCCTCATAAGGAGCCATATATATGCTTCTTTGATAGCTATTGTTGTGCGCAAACTCTATTAGAGTTAGATGTACATCCCAACTACCAAGAAATTGCAGTACACATGCCCTCAAGAGATCCTCTAAAGTCTGAATAGTCCTTTCAGACTGGCCATCGGTCTGAGGATGAAAAATTGTACTGAATCTCAACTGTGTTCCCATTGCTGAATGCAGACGCTCTAAAAAATGACTTGTAAATTGTGGACCTCTGTTAGAAACTATAGTCACTGAATGCCATGCAAACGGACTATCTCATCAACATATATTTGTTCCAATTTTTCTACTGTAAATGTCATCTTAACAGGAAGAAAATGAGCTGACTTAGTCAATCTGTCTACTATCACCCATATGGAATCATGACCCTTGGCTGTCCTAGGAAGACTAACCACAAAGTCCATAGTAATATGATCCCATTTCCACTGTGGTATTGGCAAGGGTTGTAATGTCCCTGTAGGCTTCTGGTGCTCAGCCTTCACCTACTGACAAACTGGACATTTGGCAATGAACTCTGCCACATCACACTTTAGACCTGTCCATTAATACATGTCCTTCAAATTTTGGTACATCTTGGTACTTCCAAGATGCATTGCATACATGGAGGAGTGAGCCTCCTCAAGTACCATCTTCCTTAACCCATCAACATCAGGAATTACTATCCTATTATGGTAACAAACTATACCATCATCTGCCTCGTGAAAGCCATCATACTTTTCACTGCCAATCCCTGATTGGATATTCTATATCATAGTATCATTTTGTTGTGCATCATGAATCTACTGTATTAAGGTAGGTTTCACTTGTAATTGTGCCAATAATCATTCCAACAAGGAAACTTCTAGCTGTACATTCATCTGGTGAAGAGACACTAGTATATCTCTCTTATGGCACAACAAGAATTTAATTGTGCATTATCTACCATTGATGATGAAGACGACTTTCTACTCAATGCATCAACTACCACATTAGCTTTCCCTGGATGGTAGTCTATTGTGCAATCATAATCCTTAATCAGCTTCATCCATCTCCTCTGCCTCATATTCAACTCCTGTTTTGAGAAAATATACTATAGATTCTTGTGGTTAGTGAAGAATTGATACTTTTCTCCATAAAGATAGTGTCTCCAGATCTTTAAGGCATGGACCACTGCTGCAAGCTCCATATCATGTGTTGGGTAATTCTCCTCATGTTTCTTAAGCTTCCACGAAGCAAAAGAAATCACATTTTTATCCTGTATCAACACACATCCCAACCCATTCTTTGAAGCATCACAAAACACAATATAGCCTTTCCCTTGCTCTGGAAGTACTAACACTGGTGCCCTAGTTAACTTTTCTTTCAAAAGCTGGAAGGAACGTTGACACTTGTCATTCCAAGCAAAAGGAACATCCTTCCTGGTTAACCTAGTTAGGGGTAACGCTATAGAACTGAAGTCTTTGATAAACCTCCTGTAGTAACCTGCCAGACCTAGGAAACTACGGATCTTTGTTGGTGTCTTTGGTTGTTCCCATTCTAGTATTGATTCTACTTTCTTGGGATCAACACAAATGCCTATTGCAGATATAACATGACCCAGAAAAGACACTTCAGATAACCAGAATTCACACTTGCTAAACTTAGCATATAGTTGATGTTGCCTCAACAATTTCAGTGCCTGGAGAAGGTGTTGCTCATGTAGTTGACTATCCTTGGAGTATATCAGGATATCATCTATGAACACAACCACACACTGATCAAGATAAGGTCTAAACACCCTATTCATCATATCCAGAAAAGTTGTAGGTGCATTGGTTAGCCCAAACGGAATAACCACAAACTCATAATGACCATACCTAGTCCTAAAAGCTGACTTGGATATGTCATCAGCCTTAATTCTTAATTGATGGTAACCTGACCTCAGGTCTATCTTTGAAAATATAGCGGCACCTCTCAACTGATCAAAAAGATCATCAATCCTCGGCAAAGGATACTTATTCTTTATTGTCACCTTGTTCAACTGTCTATAGTCTATACACAACCTCATTGACCCATCCTTCTTTTTAACAAACAACACGGGAGCACCCCAAGGGGAAGTGCTCGGTCTGATAAAACCCTTCTCTAATAGTTCTTCTAACTATTTCTTTAACTCCTACATCTCTGCTTGTGCCATCCTGTATGCTGACTATGCTATGGGTTGTGTTCTAGGAACAAGATTGATCTCAAACTCAGTCTCTCTAGGAGGGGGAATGCTAGGAAATTCCTCAGGAAAGACATCCTCAAATTCTCACACCACTAGTACCTCCTGGATACTAGGACCTACCGCTTTAGTATCCACAACATGAGCTAAGAAAGCCTCACATCCTTGTCTCATCAGTCGTTTAGCTGTCATGGCTGACATCAAACATGTAGGAAGAATCTTTCTATCACCCTAAAAAATCCACTGTACATCTCCCTCATGGAACATCGCCACCTTAGTACTACAGTCCAAGGCTACCTTGTATTTTTCTAAGGTATCCATTCCTAGGATTACATCAAAACCATGCATGTCAAGTGGTAAAAGATCCACTTGAATGTTGTGTCCAGAAAAAGAAAGAACACAAGAAGGGCACACTTCTCGCAACTCGGCGGAATCAACCAAAGGAGTCTCTAGTCGTAGGCTATCAGATCTAAGACTAACATGTAGATAACAACTATCTTATACCTCTCTGGTGATAAAAGAGTGTGTCGCACCCGGGTCTACTAACACAGATACGAAATAAGATGCAGACATATAAGAATGAAATAACTCTATCTGACCTGTCACAACTCGAGAATTGACCACTGCTTCTAGCTGGGTCATGGCATAGAACCTTGTTGTAGCCTGTTTTCGTCCATGTCCTCTGATTTCCCTGTTGTCATCCATGTCCTCTGATTTCTTGTCTAGAGGATCCTTCCTGGGATGCCTGACCACATCCTCTGCCACTGCCACCACTAAACTATCATTGTTGTGGACCTTGTTGACTTTGCCTTGGCTGCTGAGTCACCTCCTCATCTTTCATAGGGTAATAAGGTCTTGTATGCCCCACTTTCCCACACTTGTAACATGTTCTGGTGTCCTGATATGGCCTAAACGGCCCTGTCACTGAAATTGATGAGGTACTGCGGGCTCCGGTCGGTGGAAAATTATGACCTCTACCCTGACTCAGGGTCCACTGTGATGGTGCATGTGATCTTAGTTCAGTGAAGGTTGACCTTGGTTGTGACAGCGGTGGGAAGAACCTTGTCTTCTTAAAGCCTCCAGATGATTTCCCTTGAAACTGCATAGGTCGCTTCTTAGCATTAGCTTCACACTTCTCTATGGCAGACCTCTCAATCCTCCTGACAGATTCCAAAAAGGTGGAAAACCTTTCCCTGTTCTCCAAGGCTGATGTTGTAGTAGTCAAATCCATACTCAGACCCTTCTCAAATCTCTAAATCCTTTCCTTGTCTGTTGCTGCCATGTGGGGGTAGAACCTCAGAAGTTCCATAAACTTTGATTCATACTCATTGATAGTCATAGCTCCTTGACAAATCTTCTTGAACTGAGAGATTTTCTCATCTAGGTAGGTCTCTGGAAAATATCGACTAACAAATTCCCTTTGAAACTCCTCCCATCCTATCACAACTCCTGGCCTTTTCTCCTCTTCTATGGCCCACCAGTGGCCAGCACTACCCTTTAACAAGTATATTGCATGCTTAACTTTATCTTCTTCAGTGATGTTTAGGATTTTGAATGCCTTTTCCAGCTCAGTCAACCACATGTCAGCGTCTGTTGGATCAGAAGTACATGCATATTCAATTGCCCCAACACGTCTAAGATGTTCAAATGTCTTCCCGACACCTTGGGACTCCACATTAGAGGCGACTTCCCTAGCTTGAGGTGTTGGTGCTCTGTCAACAATATGTGTAATTGCGGCCATCATCTGTCTAAACATAGACTGAAACTCAGGATTGGCCATCATTGTCGGGTCTAGATGAGGCATTGTGGGCTGCTCTGGCACTCTCTCATCACGTGTCTGCCTCCCTACACCTCCTCCTGGTGCAACATTGCTACTCTCAACATGTTCTTCATGTCCTCCAGACATATCTACATAAGCATAAACTATGATCAGATATGTTGGATACATACGAACAAACTCAAACCTAAGTCCTATGTCCCTGTAGACTCAATAAACCTAGAGCTTTGATACCAACTTAACTGTGACACCTCGTCACGCTAAATGAGATTACTCAAAACACAAAACACGATCAACTACTAATTAATCACAAAGTAAAAAATGTGAAACAATTAAAACTGATTCCAACAATGTAAATAAACTCTAGAACATTTACAAAAGGTTCATCATTCCATTCTCATATACTATAACAAGTATTTGCATATGGGTCCAAAGACCTCAGTCACATTCTGCATACAAAAGATATTTCACATGTACGTGCCATATATTTACAAACATTGGCATAATACCAAAATCTCATGTCGATACAAATATATCATCTAGAAAACACATCACATACTAGGACCTGAGAGTACAGGGACGACACTAGGACTCTACTACTAACATCTATAACTAACATCTACAACTAACCAACCTTCTGAATCTATTGATCACCAGGTTGGTTCTCTTCCACAGCACGACCCCGACCTCGTTGCCCGCGACCACCTAAAAAATGTGGTGACCCACGGGTGAGACCCAGTCCCAGCGAGAGATATAAATCTCTCTAACATATATTGATCATAACATTAATTAGCAGTAAATACATTGAGCAGTTAGGATATTGAATAAACAATATGAATAGATTGAACAGTTTAAGCATACTAAGCAGTTAAGCAGGTAAGTTGTAACATCAAGTAGAATTGTACAATTGTCATAAGTTTGCATCATGTAAGAACTATGTAGTGTAAAGACAAGACAGGGGTTAAACAACTAATGTGATACGTATTGAACCCTAGCAATTATACTACACGGCTGGTATTATATCTTTTATTATTATGCCCTGGGGAGTTTGAGTCGTACCACTCAAAGTCCAACTGACCAATAGTAAGTACTATTCAGTTCCGTATAAGATCTAGGAGTGTCGGTATCCTAAGATCTCTTCCCCTCGGTCAGTACAAGTAAACTGCAGTGACATACCAGTCAAACTGCCAACAGTGATATATAGTCAACTGATAACAACTAGTCCGTACTTGGTACAAGTTACGACACTAGAAAACAGGGTATACAAAACCCTCTAATCCGAGGTACAACCGCAGCTTTCCTCAATCACATCAAATATCTGAGGCATGACCATAGCCATCCTCCATAACCTGCAATTGTGGATGACAAGGATATATCTTCAACTTGCCAACCCCACATACTCAATAGTATGTGCTCCGAGTTTCCCTTGGGAATACTCATTTCACCATCCAGTAAGTTCTGACACTGAAGATGGCTCTAGGGCACAGGGCTCTACATGATTAAGGTTACACTTGATTAATTACTGCCAATTGAATGCATTAAGGCTTTATCATACAAGTGGACATTCAAACCCTAATTCTTTTCTAACAAGAGTATATGTATAACATCTTCAAAAGATATAAAACATTTGAGATATAAATCTTAATCACATTACCACATCTATCATTCATTGCAAATTAACGGACCACACTTATCATCATACTATTGCAAGATACCAATATCTTATCACAAGTTCCAGGGTTTTAACCCTTATTGGAACTTGAAGAGGATTTCACCTCAATCATGGCTTCAAATATTCCCAAAGGTCTTTAAGACCATCACATTATTCATACCAAGGTTATCATCATCATTCCATGCCTTAAACAAGGATCAAAAGATCATTAACACATGTATGTCCATAGATTTTAACATGGCAAGGCACTATGATATTCAAATAATACTACATTGTGGTTTCAACATAAGAAGAGTGTAATTCATTATCACATTAATCATTCAAGAGGTCTAATTATAACCAATCAACATCATATAATTACATCAAGGTTAGGTATAATAGGCTAGATCACATGGGAGTTACAAATCCACTCATTACATTGATTTATCAAATATAACTATATAATGGCAAAGGTAAGACTACCAATTCATGGTATTGAACCATTGAATTATATTCACTATGACCCACATATAATAACATGTGATTTATTCTAATCCATTGGATGTTAAAGCATCCAATATTATTCATTGGATCAGGTGCATTGTTCAAGGTTATCAATTGAAGTATAGGTCTAACCATTAGATCAATTAAACCAAGGAACCATTGGTTCAAGGTATAGTCAAATCTACAATTACATTCCCAATTCATCATATATGGTAATGACCTGATCCACCATTAATTTTGATCATTAGGTCACCATTGGTTTCTAGATCAGTAATACATTCAATTAACATCATCAAATAATAAGCCAATATCATCATCGATTGATAACATCATTAGAATACTTAGTGGATGATAATTAAATGTCTAATTGAGTCAAAACCTGACCTAAGGTGGTGACCATAGGTTTTCACCCTAAATTGGACACCCTTGATCACAAACATCAGTTGCCAAGATAGCAACACTATTGGTTGTTGAATGGTATGACAATCAGTTATGTGATAGGGAAGGAAATAGCTTGAAAACCCTAATTTGAACCATCATTTGTTTTGTACATAGCACCATAGGTTGTTGCTATCAACCTGTACCAGATCATGTTACACCTTATAAAGGATGTACACATGTTTAAAGGTTCATATAGAACTGGAATAAAATAGGAAACACCACAACATTCGTAATTCTAAACAAGCATGATTTCTCTATGCTTAGATCATCACATTCAAGCATAATCATGAACCAACAAGCTTCTAGTAAGCAGTATAAGTGAAGAATGTTATATAACTCGCCTCTATAGAGTAGGTCAGATATACAACAACAAGAATCTCGAGCAAATAGGGCAAGGAAACCTTGGATTCAGATCTGAACTTGGCCAACTATGTAATTCTCTCCACAAATAAGCAAAACCCTAGAAAAGAAATAAGAAGGAAAGATTTTTGAGTTCTAGGGCCACTTTCACCATGGAAAACCATGGTTCCGACCTGGAGAGATGTAGGAGGAAGAGGAACAAAGAATTAAATGGAGAAAATAAGGAAAAACTTACACTTTTAGGTCAATATCACTAGGGAGAAGCTTTATAGACCCAAAAAGGGAATCAATTGCAACCCTAGAATTTTTTTCCAAGAAGACCCCACTTTCTTCTTCCTTGGGTAGAAAAATTAGCAGTTGAGTAGAGGGAAAACGAAGATGGGAGAAGGAGATAGGTGGTGGAGAGAAAGTGGCTCGTTTTGGTGCTTGGGGATAAGTATATGACACTTTAATATTAAGAAAAAGAAAAAGTTGCAATTCTAGTATATATCCAAGTGTCCATGGCTTTAAATTATTAAAAATACATAAGCACACACACAAGAAGCTATCCCACCGTCTCTCTAGACCTTCTTAGCTTTCCTTTGGCAAAATTCCCAGCCAATCACATAATTCCTTAGTTGATAGCTACTAAAGGTAGCTCATCCATGAAGGGGAAAAACCTAAAATACCCTTGATAAAAACACCTCCAAACCATGGCTCAACTAGGAGCCTCATGGCTCAACTAGGAGCCTCATGGCTCAAAAATCTCAAGAATGATAATATAACAACTAAGAAACATAATTTATGTGACAAATTGCAAAGAAAACCCCTCAATTGGGTAAATTATAGAAAAGTCCAAAATGTACAAAAAATTGCATAACTTGCTCAAACAGTGTCCAAATTGGACCAAATTTGAAACTTAAGCTTGTTTTATGATTTCAAAACATATAAAAAGGTTATATTAGGGTTCTAAGCATTCAATTATGGTAATTAAGCTCATTCAACTCATTAAGTAAGTTCAAGGGCCTTACACTTCTTCATTTTTCCTTTATTTCATACTCACCAGTCATACTTCTTTGATATCATGGTCACTACTACTCTTGGAATCAAAACATTATAAATTTACTAAATGCATAAAGTTTCTCTCTCATTGAACTCCTTCGTAATATAATTTTAATGTAGTTCATTCAGTTTAGATCAACCCAATTGTAAATAAAATAAATAGACTATATACTTAATCATACCCATTTCATTAATTTCATTCTTAACTTGTCATCACCAATCAGTTTGTTCTTGTCCATTTCCTTTCTTGTAATTAGATAAGTGTACCATGTCACTGACTAACAATGGCATTCTTATAATTAACAAATATCACTTCTCTCCTTATAATACTACTCACTTTTAGGTTAAAAGAATGGATCTAGTTACATGTTCTGACCTCATAATCTCTAATCATCCTTCCCAATTCATTGTCATGTAATGTGCATAAAAGGACTCACGTCCATGTGAGGGTTTACTCATTATTTCACAAGTCATGATAAAATAGATTCTTTAGGCTTAGATCATATTAGTATGACTCAGCATCTTCAATTGGAATATTAAATACCTACACTTCAACATTTCATCACATTTGCAACATTATATAGAAGTTCTAGCTTTATCACTCATACTCGTTTTAATACTAAACTTTTAGGATTTTCAAAAAGTCATCCTTAGTTCAAGACATCATTGTAACATCCCTGACCTGGGTTATAAGCTAACCCTAGGTGTTTTGTCTAAATTATGTAATTAAATCCTTGTGATTAACTTTGGACATGTAATTAAGTTTCTCAGAAACATATATTTCAGTTTTTGCTCCTTTTTATATAAAGTTGTAGCATTGTGTTGAAATACAGGGACCTATGTGCAATTTACCCAGTTAGAAGGATTAACTTGCAAATTACACATGTTAAGATGATTCTCTGATGTTGAGACATCATGAGAATGATTATGTTGAAGTTAGAGGGATTTCCCAAGCTTGGGCACCAAGGTGCAGCTGTGGAAGCAATCCCGGTGCTTGAAACCCTAATTTGGGGTAAAATGCAATTTACCCAAATTAAGGGATGCTATGTGTAAAATATATCATCTAATGTATCTTTTAAGACTCTTGACATCATTTAGAGAAGAAATGATGAGGGAGTCACCTCAATTGAATAATCAACTTATGAAATATACCTTGTGATTGAATAATCAGGCTGTATGTACAATAGCTCTTTATATATGTACCTTAGTATTAGGTTAATCTTCCTTTCCCTTATTTTCTTGACCTTGAGAGAAGGTTTGTCCTTAGAATTAAGAGGAAGGGACGAGCAAGTAAATATGGAGGGACTTGGTTGATATTATGAAAAACTTATAAGCTCAAGTTGGAAACCCCACCCCAAGTATATATACACTTTACCTCTCAAGCAAAGGAACCTTTCCTTCGTGCATTTCACTGTTTCCCCTTGCTTGACCGACTAAATACTGTCTTGGAGCTCAAGAGGAACGACCAAGGGTGTAAGGTAGGTTTGAATCCCTTCTTTTGCCTAATTCCATGGTTAGAACTCGAATTCAAGGTCAATTTGGTGACTAGCTCACGAAACCCTATCTTTCTAGCCATATTTTCTTGATTTTCCCTGGCGTTTTCACCTTGGCCAACCTGTGGGAGCTCAAGGACGCCATTAGAGCTTGGATCTCGAAAGCTTGGAGCTCAAGAAGCAATCTTTAGGCGGGTTTTATAACTCTAAACCCATGCTTTATTATATACATCTCATTTATGCATGTAGATGATAGTTCTTCTTTTTCCCTACTTCCTTTGCTACTTTGCAAGCAAAACCATGGGAAATCCATGCTTTTCTTGAGCTAGGAGATGAAGGCGTTATTTCCAAGAAAAATCCACCGCTTTTCACTTTGTTAAACGGTCTCCCCAACCTGCTCTCTCGGTCTTAAGACCGCGAGGTGAGCAAACGGTCTCTAGACCGCGAGAGGGAAAACGGTCTGCAAGACCATTTAACCCCGTTGACCGAGCGTGGACCGTATAAGAAACCTCTTCATAATTATGTAGACTAATCACCCTCAACAATTGAGAGGTTAACTCCAAAGGAATCGGGAGATATGGCCATTTTAATCAACAACTTTAATTGAATTTATCCCTGATTTTCAAACGGTCTGAAATAGCCTTTTTGGGCAAACGGTCTTAAGACCGTGTGAGGTCGTTGACCAGGCATTGACCGTATGATATTACTGTTTAAAATAATGTTAATTAGCAACCCACCAAATTTGATGGACTAATTCCAATTGAGCTAAGAGTTGAAGGGTGATTACTAGGGCAAACCCTAATTAAAATCAGTACTGAAATATCAATGATTAATTTAGGTTTTTGGGGTTGATTGGCCTAAACGGTCTCAAGACCGTTTGGGGATCAACAAAACGGTCTCAAGACCATGTGGTGACAACCCAAGACCGTTTGAAGGTCTAGGGTTAAGCTAATTTGATCAATTAAGGACCCAATTGCAATAAGTTATCAATTAATCAAAATTCTGATTATGTGACTCAATCTTGGTTCGACCCCTATCAAATTACATTAGATTTTGATGAAATCTTGGGCAAACGGTCTCAAGACCGTGTGGGGTTCATCCACACGATCTCAAGATCGTTTGGGCCAAGTTTGGGCCCAATTGGAGCTCAATTGAAGGGTTCAACCGTGTATTGATGCACATTGATGAGTGTTGATGGTTGAACATTGATAGACCCTAATTGAATCGACTTCAACCCTAATTGATCAACAATTGAGGGTCAATTGAGTGACCAATTGGTTAATCATAACCCTAATTGACTCAATCCATAAGTGGTCACCATGTCTTTGACCTTTTGAGGGCTTCAACATTGGTTGACATAATCGGTTGTAACCTTGAACCTTGTTGATGGTCCAAGCGGTTGGAGACCATGTGAGCCTCGCGGTCTCGAGACTGTGAGGGGGCTCGCGGTCTCAAGACCGTGAGGGGGCTCGCGGTCTCAAGACCGAGAGGGGCCTCACGGTCTCAAGACCGTGAGAGGGCTCGCGGTCTCAAGACCGAGAGCCACCAAACGGTCTCAAGACCGAGAGCCACCAAACGGTCTCAAGACCGTGAGAGGGCTCGCGGTCTCAAGACCGAGAGCCACCAAACGGTCTCAAGACCGAGAGCCACCAAACGGTCTCAAGACCGAGAGCCATCAAACGGTCTCATGACCGAGAGCCATCAAACGGTCTCAAGACCGAGAGCCATCACACGATCTCAACCCAACTTGCCCTCTCGGCCTTGAAGTCAACATGGTTAAATGGTCTACACTTCTTCTTGGTCTTGAAGTCAACAATAGTAAATGGTCAACCCATCCAAAACGGTTTCAAACCGTTTGGAGGTTGGAGGTTGAGACTATTTGAGGATTTTCAAAGATTGATTTCAACTAACCACTTAAAGGTGTATATGGTTCTATGATGCCCTAATCTAAACCCTAATGATAACCCAGGACATTAAGGGATTAATTAACTAATGTTTTGACCCATGATGATGATCAATGGGGTGAATTACCAAAATACCCTTGAAGGGTCAATTGAGTGATACCTTGATCAAATCAAACCCTAATCACATTATGGTGATGGTTTTGGCTATGATAGCCCATGATGACTTAATCCAACTTGATCTAGAGTGGTGTTATCACCATCTACTAGTATGAGGAGAGAGAAAGTACTTCTAGAGAAAGAAAGTACTTCTAGAGAGAAAGTACTTCTAGAGAGAGAAAGTACCCTTTTTAAGTGGAAACTCAATTAAAGAACCTTTAATACACATGAATGTGCATAATTAGGGTATGATCCACCTGTGTGAGATCATGGAAACCCTAATTATGATGTATGATGAATCTTAAGCCAGTCTGAGAGCATCAATGATGATGTTCCACATACATGATGATGTTGTGAGTTCAATTCACTTCAATGTGAATAGTAAACCCTAATTCAAGGGTAATGGCATTCAATGTGATTAGTAAACCCTAATTCAAGGGTAATGGCATTCAATGTGATTAGTAAACCCTAATTCAAGGGTAATGGCATTCAATGTGATTAGTAAACCCTAATTCAAGGGTAATAGCATTCAATGTGATTAGTAAACCCTAATTCAAGGGTAATGACATGCTTTATGAGTATTAAACTCTAATTGATAAGAATCAGAGAACTTAGCTCTTATGATAAGAGTGAGAAGTATATTCCTTGTTTTAAATTACCTTTATCAGTTGAGCTAACTATGCAGGTCCTTATATGAAGGTGATCATATCCAGGTATGGATGATGATACTATATTCATTAAAAGCATGTTAAAGGCTTTATGAATAAGTAAAATATCTTGATGCCTTATCAGTGGCATCCTATGAGTTAATGGGCTGTAAGAGCCATGAATACCACCAAGTCATGCTTCAGAGATGACTGGTGATGAGTATAATGAGAAATGATGATTGATGTGAGTTAGGCTTGTTACATTTAGTATTCTCCTTTCATAGCTGATATGCTACTATTATTGTTTGAAGAACAATGTGTGATGATTAAATGAATACTAAATGTACCTAACTAATCAAGTATAATGTAGAGCCCTGATCATAGATCCATCATTGTCAAAGATCAAATGATGGTGAAACAGGATTTCCTAAGGGAGCTCCTGGAACACATACTTTTGAGTATGTGGGGTATATGGATGTGTAGAACCTTACATCCTAGTATAGGTGATTGATGTAGATGTGTAATCTGTCAACCCTTCACTACTAAACCCTACCGTATCAGTGGAAGGTAAACATGAAACCTCCTGATGACGAAGAAAACATAGATATCCGTATCAGTGGAGATAAACATGAAAACTCCTGATGACGAAGAGAGTACAGAACGCCACTGTAACTCTAAAATAGCGAAGGACCAGTTTACCCTGGTGAGCTATAATAAGTAGAGACACAAGATGTCCTACAAGTGATCCTCTTACTGACTGAGGAAGATGAAGGTCATGAGAATCTGGCTCTCTTAATGACCTATGTATGATACTGATGTGACTTCTCAGCGATCAGTTGGAGTATGAGTGGTATGCCTCATCTCCACAGGGCATAATGTTGTTTGTAAAACATAATCAACCACGTAGTATACCTGCTAGAGATAACTACGAGTTAGTTGATTTATGATACACTGTGATAGTGCTTATATTTCTTCATGTCTCATAAATGTTGAACTCTTGTTATATAGTTGCAACTGTTATTGAATACTTTGAAAGCTTTACTACTTAAGATATTCTCTGATGTTATAATAAAGTTTCCGGCGGAGAGTTATAACTCTCGCTGGGACGATTATATAAAATTGTCTCACCCCGTAGACTTCAACTTTTTAGGTGGACGTCGTAGACGGAGGAACCGGTCTACAGGTGACCAATCTCAGCAGCAGCAGCACCAGAAGCAGCAGTAATCTCAGGTGGAGATTTAGCCTGCCATGTAGTGTAGTTAGAGTCAGTCCTATATGTCCTCTGTACTCTCAGGTCCTTGGAGTCTTTTGATCTGAGATTTTGGTTATGAGTTCTTGAGATTTTGTATCTTGTTGTATATAATTACTCAAGAAGTAATTATCATGAGATGTAAACAGTTTATCTCTTTTTATGAATGAAGCTTTATGGATTCAAGCTCTTGTCTTGAAAAGTTTTAATTTTCCGTGATTTTTGTCTTCCGCTGTTAATCAAATCGCTTCCACTAAGTTTAAATCGTGATTGTATCCTGGTTTGGAGATCAGAGCCCACAGTTAAGTGGTATCAGAGCTCTAGGTCAGTTGAGTCTACAGAGGCATAGGACTTAGGATGTCTAGTCTATCTTTAGTACTCCTTCCTTATCTAATAGAATCTTCTGCTCCTCAGGAGAAGAAGATACATAAGAATGGCTGAGCCACATGATGAGTACGTGGCGGAGAGTAGTGCTAGTGCACCTCGAGGCGGTGCAAGGGTTCCAGAAATAGAACAGCCCGCACCTGAGTCACCAAGAGAGCCACCCCAGTTTGACCCAGCCGACATGGGTAACCCAGCTGTACAGACGATGTTCGGGCAGTTTATGACTGCCATGACACACATAACCGACAGGATGCCCATGCCTGCACCTAGGGCACCTGTCCATCCTGAAGCACAAGGTATCGGTAAGACGTTCGAATGACTTCGTCGTGTCGGAGCTACCGAGTACTTCGGGACTGCCGACCCCGCCGATGTTGACCTTTGGTTGACAGAGTTGGAGAAGGCTTTCAAGATTCTTATCATCCCGGAAGCTGAGAAGGTTAGACATGCTGTCTATCTTCTCAAAGGTAGTGCTGGTCACTGGTGGAACATGGAAGAGCAGAAGAGACCTGGAGTAGAGTTCTCATGGGAAGAGTTTCATCAGGAATTTATCAATAGATATTTTCCAAAGACCTTCCTAGATGAGAAGATCTCTCAGTTTGAGAGACTAAGGCATGGTATGATGAACATTAGCGAGTATGAAGCTAAGTTCATGGAGTTGCTGCGGTTCTGTCCGCACATGGCTGCCACAGAGGAGGAAAGAATCAGAAGATTTGAGAAGGGTTTGAATGCTGATATGTCAACCCCCGTGTCTGCCTTAGAAAACCGAGAGAGATTCTCTACCTTCGTTGAGTCAGTCCGAAGGATAGAGAGATCTGTGGTTGAGAAGAGACAAACTCAGAAAAGATATCCACAGTTCCAGGGTTCTTCATCTAGGGATTCCAAGAAACCTAGATTCTCTGCACCTAACCCTCCACCACCCAGATCGAGTTTTCAAACTCAATGGACACCAAGCAGAGGTAGAGGACGGAGTCAACCGCTTCCAGGAACTCACAGTTCTGCATCAATGTCAGTTACTGGACCACCCAGGCTACAACAACAGGAGAGGAGTTGCTACAACTGTGGTAAGGTGGGACACTTGATGAAGGATTGTTGTTCTAGGCCTGTCAGTGTGACACAGCCTCCGAGACAGAATCAACAGGGATCTCAAAGTAGACAACATCAAGGAGCAGCTCGAGGACGTGGACAAGCGTCTCAAGCTGGATCATCAGCACCACCTCAACACCAGGCGACTGCGAGGTTCTATGCTATGAACCCACCTGAAGCGGTGGTCAATCCACGGGTAGTGGCAGGTCCGATGAAACTTTTATATTCTGATATGTCTACATCCTGTGCTGTATCTGTTCTGATTGACCCGGGTGCTACGCACTCTTTCATCGCTCGTAAAGTGATCCGTAACTGCAAGATGACTGTTAGTCATAGGGCAGATAGTTTGTTGTTGGAGACTCCGTTGAGTGGGTCTGCCGTTTTGCAAGAGGTATGCTCTCCCTGCATCCTCTTCTTTTCTGAACATCGCATTCAAGTGGACCTTATACCACTTGATATGCGAGGATTTGATATAATCCTTGGGATGGATACCTTGGAAAGGTATAGAGTTGTCTTGGATTGTGAGTCCAAGTTGGCTGTGTTTGCTGATGAAAGCAACACATGGATCTTTTAAGGTGAGAGAAAGATTCTGCCCACCTGCCTTGTATCAGCTATGGTTGCTGATAAGTTGTTGAGGCAAGGATGTTATGCATTCTTAGCCCATGTGGTAGATGTTACCAAGGAAAGTTCCAATCTTGTGGAAGTTCCCATAGTCAGGGAATTCGAGGATGTGTTTCCTGAAGAACTTCCTGGCATACCACCACCTCGGGAGATTGATTTTGAAATCAATTTGATCCCAGATACGAAACCCATAGCCCAGACTCCGTATAGGATGGCGCCTGCCGAGATGGCAGAACTAAGGAAACAACTTCAAGAGTTACTTGAGAAGGGTTTTATCCGACCGAGCACTTCACCATGGGGTGCTCCGGTCTTGTTTGTTAAAAAGAAAGATGGGTCAATGTGGTTGTGCATTGATTATAGACAACTCAATAAAGTAACAATAAAGAACAAGTACCCTCTGCTGAGGATTGATGATCTCTTTGACCAGTTGCGTGGTGCAACAGTCTTTTCAAAGATAGGCTTGAGATCTGGATATCATCAACTCCATATTAAGGATAGTGACATATCCAAGTCCGCCTTTAGGACAAGGTATGGTCACTATGAGTTCACGGTTATGTCGTTTGGACTAACCAATGCACCAGCTGCATTTATGGAACTCATGAATAGAGTTTTCCGACCTTTCCTTGATCAGTGTGTTTTCGTCTTCATAGATGACATTCTGATCTATAGTAAGGATGCTCAGCAGCATGAGCAGCATCTTCGCCAAGCTTTGACCTTGCTAAGGGAACACAAGTTGTATGCTAAGTTTAGCAAGTGTGAGTTCTGGTTGCCGGAGGTATCTTTTCTTGGACATGTAATATCTGCCTCGGGAATTCGTGTTGACCCTACAAAGGTAGAATATGTTCTACAGTGGGAACAACCGAAGACACCGACGGAGATTCGAAGTTTCTTAGGGTTAGTTGGCTACTACCGAAGGTTCATTAAGAACTTCAGCTCTATAGCCTTACCTTTGACCAAGTTAACCCGGAAAAATGTTCCTTTTTCTTGGAGTGATAAGTGTCAACAGTCTTTCCAGTTGTTGAAGGAGAGGTTGACCAGTGCACCTGTACTTGTACTACCTGAACAAGGAAAAGGATATGTAGTTTTATGTGATGCTTCCAAGAATGGACTAGGATGTGTGTTGATGCAGGATAAACAAGTGATTTCTTTTGCTTCTCGACAGCTTAAGAAACACGAGGAAAATTATCCAACACACGATCTGGAGCTAGCTGCTGTGGTTCACGCCTTGAAGATCTGGAGACATTATCTCTACGGAGAAACTTTCCAGATTTTCACAGACCACAAGAACCTTAAGTATATCTTCTCTCAGCATGAGCTTAACATGAGGCAACGTCGATGGATGGAGTTAATCAAGGATTACGATTGTACAATTGATTACCATCCAGGGAAGGCCAATGTAGTTGCAGATGCTTTAAGTAGGAAATCAGCAACATCAACCATGGAAAGGGCACAACTAAACTCTTTAGTATGCTCTAGAAGAGATATGCTTATCTCTTTGAGGCAAGACAATGTACAGTTGAAAGTGTCATTGTTAGCCGGGTTGTTGGCTGAGATGCATATTAAACCTACCCTTAGAGAGCAGATTAAGGAAGCACATCAACTGGATGTTGTAGTTCAACAGATTAGGTCAGAGTATGGTGATGAGAAGCGAGATGGTTTCCATGACTCAGATGATCATGTAGCTTGTTATAATGGAAGGATGATAGTACCAGATGTGGATGACTTGAGGAAGTTAGTCCTGGAAGAAGCTCATTCTTCCATGTATGCTATGCATCCAGGAAGCACCAAGATGTATCAGAATTTGAAAGATTTGTATTGGTGGCCTGGGATGAAGAAGGATGTTGCAGAGTTTGTTCTGAGGTGTCCTGTGTGTCAGCAAGTTAAAGCTGAACACCAGAAGCCTGCCGGGACAATGCAACCTTTACCCATACCACAGTGGAAGTGGGACCATGTGACCATGGACTTTGTTGTTGGCCTACCCAGGACAAGCAAAGGACATGATTCCATTTGAGTAGTTGTTGATAGGTTGACTAAGACAGCACATTTCTTACATGTCAAAACAACCTATTCTGCTGAAAGGTTATCACAGTTGTATATGCAAGAGATAGTGTGTTTGCACGGAGTTCCTGTCACTATAGTTTCTGACAGAGGTCCCCAGTTTACCAGTCGTTTTTGGGAACAGTTGCATAGAGCCTTAGGCACCAAGCTAAGGTTTAGTACGGCCTTTCATCCACAGACTGATGGACAGTCGGAAAGGACCATACAGACCTTAGAAGACCTGTTGAGGGCATGTGTTCTCCAGTTTACCGGAAGTTGGGAGCTACACCTAAGCTTAATAGAGTTTGCCTATAACAATAGCTATCAACATAGTATTGATATGGCACCTTATGAAGCCTTGTATGGTAGACGTTGTAGATCACCTTTGTGTTGGTTTGAGACTGGTGAACATCAGTTGTTGGGTCCTGATCTTGTGCACCAGACCACTAGAAAAGATTAAAGTAATACAACAAAAGATCAAGACTGCACAGGATAGGAAGAAATCTTATGCTGACAAACGTCGTAGACCCTTAGAATTCCAGGTTGGAGACAGAGTGTATCTCAAGGTCTCGCCTTGGAAAGGAGTCCTTCATTTCGGAAGGAAAGGGAAGTTAGCTCCTAGATTTATGGGACCTTATCTAATCATTGAACGGATTGGAAAGGTAGCATATAAACTAGAGCTGCCACCTGAGTTACAAAGGTTACATCCTGTGTTTCACATTTCTATGCTGAAGAAATGTCACCCAGACACCGAGTCAATTCTACAACCTATGGAGGTAGAATTGAATGATGATGTATCCTATGAGGAGGGACCAGTGTCAATCCTTGATAAAAGAATTAAAAAGCTAAAGAAGAAAGACATAAGTCTTGTGAAAGTCCTCTGGAACCACCGTGGTGTTGAAGAAGCCACTTGGGAGTTAGAGGATGAGATGAGAAGGAAGTATCTTGCCCTTTTCTCTTAATATGTCTTATCGATTTTGGGGACGAAATCCTGGTAAGGGGTGGATAATTTGTAACATCCCTGACCTGGGTTATAAGCTAACCCTAGGTGTTTTGTCTAAATTATGTAATTAAATCCTTGTGATTAACTTTGGACATGTAATTAAGTTTCTCAGAAACATATATTTCAGTTTTTGCTCCTTTTTATATAAAGTTGTAGCATTGTGTTGGAATACAGGGACCTATGTGCAATTTACCCAGTTAGAAGGATTAACTTGCAAATTACACATGTTAAGATGATTCTCTGATGTTGAGACATCATTAGAATGATTATGTTGAAGTTAGAGGGATTTCCCAAGCTTGGGCACCAAGGTGCAGTTGTGGAAGCAATCCCGGTGCTTGAAACCCTAATTTGGGGTAAAATGCAATTTACCCAAATTAAGGGATGCTATGTGTAAAATATATCATCTAATGTATATTTTAAGACTCTTGACATCATTTAGAGAAGAAATGATGAGGGAGTCACCTCAATTGAATAATCAAGTTATGAAATATACCTTGTGATTGAATAATCAGGGTGTATGTACAATAGCTCTTTATATATGTACCTTAGTATTAGGTTAATCTTCCTTGCCCTTATTTTCTTGACCTTGAGAGAAGGTTTGTCCTTAGAATTAAGAGGAAGGGACGAGCAAGTAAAGATGGAGGGACTTGGTTGATATTATGAAAAACGTATAAGCTCAAGTTGGAAACCCCACCCCAAGTATATATACACTTTACCTCTCAAGCAAAGGAACCTTTCCTTCGTGCATTTCACTGTTTCCCCTTGCTTGACCGACTAAAGAATGTCTTGGAGCTCAAGAGGAACGACCAAGGGTGTAAGGTAGGTTTGAATCCCTTCTTTTTCCTAATTCCATGGTTAGAACTCGAATTCAAGGTCAATTTGGTGACTAGCTCACGAAACCCTATCTTTCTAGCCATCTTTTCTTGATTTTCCCTGGAGTTTTCACCTTGGCCAACCTGTGGGAGCTCAAGGACGCCATTAGAGATTGGCGCTCGAAAGCTTGGAGCTCAAGAAGCAAGCTTTAGGCGGGTTTTATAACTCTAAACCCATTCTTTATTATATACATCTCATTTATGCATGTAGATGATAGTTCTTCTTTTTCCCTACTTCCTTTGCTACTTTGCAAGCAAAACCATGGGAAATCCGTGCTGTTCTTGAGATAGGAGATGAAGGCGTTATTTCCAAGAAAAATCCACCGCTTTTCACTTTGTTAAACGGTCTCCCCAACTTGCTCTCTCGGTCTTAAGACCGCGAGGTGAGCAAACGGTCTCTAGACCGCGAGAGGGAAAACGGTCTGCAAGACCGTTTAACCCCGTTGACCGAGCGTGGAACTTATAAGAAACCTATTCATAATTATGTAGACTAATCACCCTCAAAAATTGAGAGGTTAACTCCGAAGGAATCGGGAGATATGGCCATTTTAATCAACAACTTTAATTGAATTTATCCCTGATTTTCAAACGGTCTGAAATAGCCTTTTTGGGCAAACGGTCTTAAGACCGTGTAAGGTCGTTGACCAAGAATTTACCGTATGAGATTACTGTTCAAAATAATGTTAATTAACAACCCACCAAATTTGATGGACTAATTCCAATTGAGCTAAGAGTTGAAGGGTGATTACTAGGGCAAACCCTAATTAAAATCAGTACTGAAATATCAATGATTAATTTAGGATTTTTGGGGTTGATTGGCCTAAACGGTCTCAAGACCGTTTGGGGATCAACCAAACGGTCTCAAGACCGTGTGGTGACAACCCAAGACCATTTGAAGGTCTAGGGTTAAGCTAATTTGATCAATTAAGGACCCAATTGCAATAAGTTATCAATTAATCAAAATTCTGATTATGTGACTCAATCTTGGTTCGACCCCTATCAAATTACATTATATTTTGATGAAATCTTGGGCAAAAGGTCTCAAGACCGTGTGGAGTTCATCCACACGATCTCAAGATCGTTTGGGCCAAGTTTGGGCCCAATTGGAGCTCAATTGAAGGGTTCAACCTTGTATTGATGCACATTGATGAGTGTTGATGGTTGAACATTGATAGACCCTAATTGAATCGACTTCAACCCTAATTGATCAACAATTCAGGGTCAATTGAGTGACCAATTGGTTAATCATAACCCTAATTGACTCAATCCATAAGTGGTCACCATGGATTTGACCTTTTTAGGGCTTCAACATTAGTTGACATAATCGGTTGTAACCTTGAACCTTGTTGATGGTCCAAGCGGTTGGAGACCATGTGAGCCTCGCGGTCTCAAGACCGTGAGGGGGCTCGCGGTCTCAAGACCGAGAGGGGCCTCACGGTCTCAAGACCGTGAGAGGGCTTGCGGTATCAAGACCGAGAGCCACCAAACGGTCTCAAGACCGAGAGCCACCAAACGGTCTCAAGACCGAGAGCCATCAAACGATCTCATGACCGAGAGCCATCAAACAGTCTCAAGACCGAGAGCCATCACACGATCTCAACCCAAATTGCCCTCTCGGCCTTGAAGTCAACATGGTTAAATGGTCTACACTTCTTCTTGGTCTTGAAGTCAACAATAGTAAATGGTCAACCCATCCAAAATGGTTTCAAACCGTTTGGAGGTTGGAGGTTGAGACTATTTGAGGATTTTCAAAGATTGATTTCAACTAACCACTTAAAGGTGTATATGGTTCTATGATGCCCTAATCTAAACCCTAATGATAACCCAGGACATTAAGGGATTAATTAACTAATTTTTTGACCGATGATGATGATCAATGGGGTGAATTACCAAAATACCCTTGAAGGGTCAATTGAGTAATACCTTGATCAAATCAAACCCTAATCACATTATGGTGATGTTTTTGGCTATGATAGCCCATGATGACTTAATCCAACTTGATCTAGAGTGGTGTTATCACCATCTACTAGTATGAGGAGAGAGAAAGTACTTCTAGAGAAAGAAAGTACTTCTAGAGAGAGAAAGTACTTCTAGAGAGAGAAAGTACCCTTTTTAAGTGGAAACTCAATTAAAGAACCTTTAATACACATGAATGTGCATAATTAGGGTATGATCCACCTGTGTGAGATCATGGAAACCCTAATTATGATGTATGATGAATCTTAAGCCAGTCTGAGAGCATCAATGATGATGTTCCACATACATGATGATGTTGTGAGTTCAATTCACTTCAATGTGAATAGTAAACCCTAATTCAAGGGTAATGGCATTCAATGTGATTAGTAAACCCTAATTCAAGGGTAATGGCATTCAATGTAATTAGTAAACCCTAATTCAAGGGTAATGGCATTCAATGTGATTAGTAAACCCTAATTCAAGGGTAATACCATTCAATGTGATTAGTAAACCCTAATTCAAGGGTAATGACATGCTTTATGAGTATTAAACTCTAATTGATAAGAATCAGAGAACTTAGCTCTTATGATAAGAGTGAGAAGTATATTCCTTGTTTTAAATTACCTTTATCAGTTGAGCTAACTATGCAGGTCCTGATATGAAGGTGATCATATCCAGGTATGGATGATGATACTGTATTCATTAAAAGCATGTTAAAGGCTTTATGAATAAGTAAAATATCTTGATGCCTTGTCAGTGGCATCCTATGAGTTAATGGGCTGTAAGAGCCATGAATACCACCAAGTCATGCTTCAGAGATGACTGGTGATGAGTATAATGAGAAATGATGATTGATGTGAGTTAGGCTTGTTACATTTAGTATTCTCCTTTCATAGCTGATATGCTACTGTTATTGTTTGAAGAACAATGTGTGATGATTAAATGAATACTAAATGTACCTAACTAATCAAGTATAATGTAGAGCCCTAATCATAGATCCATCATTGTCAGAGATCAAATGATGGTGAAATAGGATTTCCTAAGGGAGCTCCTGGAACACATACTTTTGAGTATGTGGGGTATATGGATGTGTAGAACCTTACATCCTAGTGTAAGTGATTGATGTAGATGTGTAATCCGTCAACCCTTCACTACTAAACCCTACCGTATCAGTGGAAGGTAAACATGAAACCTCCTGATGACGAAGAAAACATAGATATCTGTATCAGTGGAGATAAATATGAAAACTCCTGATGACGAAGAGAGTACAGAATGCCACTGTAACTCTAAAATAGCGAAGGACCAGTTTACCCTGGTGAGCTATAATAAGTAGAGACACAAGATGTCCTACAAGTAATCCTCTTACTGACTGAGGAAGATGAAGGTCATGAGAATCCGGCTCTCTTAATGACCTATGTATGATACTGATGTGACTTCTCAGCGATCAGTTGGAGTATGAGTGGTATGCCTCATCTCCACAGGGCATAATGTTGTTTGTAAAACATAATCAACCACGTAGTATACCTGCTAGAGATAACTACGAGTTAGTTGATTTATGATACACTGTGATAGTGCTTATATTTCTTCATGTCTCATAAATGTTGAACTCTTGTTATATAGTTGCAACTGTTATTGAATACTTTGAAAGCTTTACTACTTAAGATATTCTCTGATGTTATAATAAAGTTTCTGGCGGAGAGTTATAACTCTCGCTGGGACAATTATATAAAATTGTCTCACCCCGTAGACTTCAACTTTTTAGGTGGACGTCGTAGACGGAGGAACCGGTCTACAGGTGACCAATCTCAGCAGCAGCAGCACCGGGAGCAGCAGTAATCTCAGGTGGAGATTTAGCCTGCCATGTAGTGTAGTTAGAGTCAGTCCTATATGTCCTCTGTACTCTCAGGTCCTTGGAGTCTTTTGATCTGAGATTTTGGTTATGAGTTCTTGAGATTTTGTATCTTGTTGTATATAATTACTCAAGAAGTAATTATCATGAGATGTAAACAGTTTATCTCTTTTTATGAATGAAGCTTTATGGATTCAAGCTCTTGTCTCAAAAAGTTTTAATTTTCCGTGATTTTTGTCTTCCGCTGTTAATCGAATCGCTTCCACTAAGTTTAAATCGTGATTGTATCGTGGTTTGGAGATCAGATCCCACAATCATAAGAATCACATCGTTTAGTAATGTCATCACGGTGCACATGGGTTCATTAGGGATATTCACACACATGGAAACCCTTGTTTCATTTCCACATATTTCATTGATCAATCCTAAGTATATATTGATTCATTGACTTATTTGATTTGGTCCCCCAACACAAACCCTAATCAGGTAATATCACCACCTCATATTCATCCTTATGTATATTATATTCAATTTCAATGAGATTCAATATTACACTTGTGTAATTCATTATCATACAATTCAAAGATGATCTTATAGATGTCAACACAATTTCCAAGTGTATCCTTCAATAGTTGGTTCTAGACAATATTCTTGCAAAGCAACATAATCTTATGTCCATGTGTTTATTCACATAACTGAAATGAATAGATCAGAGAGTAGACAAATATTAATCAATTAAAAAGTTCTAAATCAGTAGCACTTATTTCCCAAAATCATTCAAATTGATTACGCAATTGCATACAAATGCTAGCAATGATCTTGATTATTTTATCTGGATGTAATTAGGCCTTCAACATGATTACAAAGCTCAATAGGGAGAGAAACACTCACCTAAGGTGACAAGCACCTTAAAAACATAGGTCAAACTCTAAATTACTAGAAATCTACCAAATTTCTAGCTAATGAATCCATTTCTTCCTCCTCTCAACTCGAAAACCCTAGAAATGGTGAATAGGAAAGAAATGGTGAGAAAAGAGAGAGATTTGATATCATTTCGAATCAAATCATAGGGATGGAATCTTGACATGAGAGAGAATATTCTCCATGAAAGATTATGCAAAGAAGTTAAAGTTACTTGATTTCATCGTTTCTTGGATGATAAAACCCTAGATCATCACTTCCACCACTTTCTCCTCTCAAACTCTAACTCTCCCTCTCTCACTAGGATTTCATTTCTATAGAATGAATCACGAAATATGAGAGATCCTTGGGTGCTAGTTTGCTCATATAGATCAAATAAGGTACTTGGGTTAATTTACAATTGACCCAATTTTCCACTTTTTTTATTTAGCAGAATTTTCTGTCATACAAATGTTATTGAAAATCACTTAACAGACCACTATATCTATCAAATTATGTATTCATATGCTATCAAAATTCTAATTTTAGCAGATTAGGAGTTTTAGTTCTCAAACCATAATTATAATATATAAAAACATATTTAGAATTTATCATTAGGTTTAAAGAATCATAAATTAGACTATCATCATTAATCAAGATCTAAACAATGATCAATCTAGTTAAGTATGCACTCATCCAAGCTCCATGAGAAGAATATAGTAACATAATACATTCTTCTATCTCACTCAAGTGGTGCTTCATGTGTATGTATGTATAAAAATGTTCTAGATTCCTAAAAGAAGATGATGCTAAGTAGTGCAAAATTGAACAATCCCATAATCAGGTAAACATGATGCAATGCTCTTTTACTTTGCAAATTTTTCCATTCATGTGCCCTCTTGCTATCATGTCGCTTTGGGACGTGCCACTCCACCTGCCATGAGGTTTTGAGTCTTTGCCACCCATGATTGAAGCATGGCAGGCATCGGGCAGTGTCAAGACTTACCCGCTGGAACCGGCCGTGTTGTTGGAGTATGTCCCTTGAAGTGGGTCCACAGTGTCGACTACGCCGAGCGAAGCAGAGCCACACGTCCTGGGAGTCAAAAACCCGGAGCAGGCAAGCTGCACTGATCACGACGCCTGCCCACTCCTCTCAACTCCAGTGACTCGCCCGCCGAACCCTCTCTTGGGAGCTACTGCCACCCGACACCAGCCACTTGCTTCGCCAGCCACGAGGATTTAGTCCGACTAAATCTATATATCCGTTCCCCTGCTAGCGAAACGGAAGGCCAACATCACAGAGAGGGACTACGGAGAAGTAGTGGAGGAGGAGGAGCGAAGGGAGGGAGGAAGAAGAGAATAAGAAGGAAGGAAGAGGAAAGGTATCCTGTCAGAACTCATCCCTGCTTGTTTGCTTTGCCATTAAAGATCCAACAAAAGCCCCCGCTTTTGGTTAGTATCTGAGCTCCTCTGCTACAGAACTACAGAAGCTCCAGCAGGGTGGATTGCAGGGTTGTTCACGCCTATGGCCAGTGGCCGGAGATATAACTTCGCCATGGAGAGGACTAGCCAGTGGTAAGCATCGAGCTCGTCGGATTCTGTTTCCTCGAGCTGGGTTTTTCAAATTCTCTTTGTTTCAAGCTATGAGCTCCTCTGAGTGACGGTAATGATCCCCTTTCCTGTTCAGGGTCTCCTCCCACGACATCCCCACCGACGTCGTCATCGAGGTCGGCGATGCCAGGTTCCCTCTTCACAAGGTACAGAAACTGGTCTACTTCCCAACTCCCATCCCCTTTCTTCGACCTACATAGGAACCCATCTAACATTCAATGTGACTGTGTCGGCAGTTCATGCTGGTTCCCAAGAGCGGCCTGATCCGTCGCAAGGTTGCCGAAGCTACCGCAGCGGACCTGAGTCGGATCGCCCTTTCGGAAGTCCCCGGCGGCGCGGAGGCGTTCGAGAAAGCCGCCAAGTTCTGCTACGGAGTCAACTTCGAGATCACCATCCACAACGTCGCCACACTCCGATGTGCCGCCGAGTACCTCGAGATGACGGCCGACAGTGGCGGTGAGGTCAACCTGGGTGGACGCACCGACGAGTTCCTCAGCAAGGCCGCACTCAGTAGCCTCCCTTCTGCCGTCGTCGTGCTGCGCAGCTGCGAGGGGCTCCTGCCTTGGGCAGAGGATATCGGGATCGTCAAGCGATGCGTTGACGCCGTCGCCTTGAAGGTATGTGCAGTGATTTAGATTGTGAATAATAGCGCACTTGGTAGTTTACCGGGTAATTTTAATGATAGCAACCAGTAGCCCAGTAGGTGGATAGATCCAGAGTAAATTCCGTACCTTGATGAGGAAAATATCCTTTATGTTTTCTTTTCATTTGGCGATTGGTTTTCTTCGCGATAGATCATACGAATCTATACACCGAATCCTATCGTTATGACACCAGTCGTCTTCAATCGCGCAGGCCTGCAATGAATCGAGCTTCCCGACTCGGTCCCCACCAGAATGGTGGGCATTTGAGCTAGCTCCACTCGGCCCATCATCCCTGCAAAAGACCCTCGCTTCCATGCGCACCCGCGGCGCCGCCCCACGGGCCCTGGCCACTGCGGTCACGGCCTACGCCCAGAAATCCCTCCCGGACCTCCTCCTCACGGGCGCCGTGCCGCCGGAATCCCCCGATCCTCGGCACAAGAACGCGCGCTCACGCCAGCGCTCCCTTGTTGAGTCCATCGCATCCATCCTCCCCATAGACGCCCCGTTCCCAGTTGGGTTCCTCTGCTGCCTCCTCCGCGCAGCCATCTTCCTCGAAGCCGCCCCCGCGCCACGGAAGGAACTCGAGAAGCGCATCTCCGCCGTGCTCGACCAGGCATCCGTTGGGGACCTGCTCACCATCTCGCTAAACTACAGTGGCGACAGGGTCGCCGACGTCGACAGCTTGAGAAGGATACTTGGTGGGTTTGTGGAGAGGGAGAGTAGAGTGGCTGGAGGCACGCTGTATGGGGTTCATAGAGATGCTGCTACGGCGTCCGCTGCCATGCAGAAGGTCGCTAAGACCGTCGATTCGTATGTCGGGGAGATCGCGACGGATGAGGAACTGTCGGTGTCTAAGTTCGCTGGGATCGCTGCCGTACTTCCTAAATCGGCAAGGAGGTTTGATGACGACCTGTACCGCGCCGTCGACATCTTCCTCAAGGTGAGACTGACTGTACAAGCCAACTGGTGTAAAGACGACATCCTTTGGCTCTAAGCAAAATGTCTAATTTTGTCTTTCTTCTTTTGAATCATCAGGCACACCCAGCACTCGACGAGATCGAGCGCGAGAAGGCCTGCAGCGTAATGGACCCACTCAAGCTCTCCTACGAGGCCCGCCTCCACGCGTCCCAGAACAAGCGCCTGCCGCTCCAGATCGTGCTCCAGTCCCTCTACTACGACCAGCTCAATGTGCGCAGCGGCGGCGGGATGGACAACAGCCTAGCCGACGACGTCGCGTCCGTGCGCGGAAGCGGCCGTGTAGGCGGCAAAGCCGACGCGTCACTCAAGGAGGAGAACGAGGCGCTGCGTGCGGAGCTCATGAAGATGAAGATGTACCTCTCCGAGGTGCACAAGGGCGGCCAAGGGAGCTCCACCAAGGCGCCCAAGAAGCCCACTTTCTTCGCGTCCGTTTCCAAGACGCTCGGGAAGCTCAACCCTTTCGCCAAAGGGTCCAAGGACACGTTGAACCTCGACGACAGCGTCTCCGTGGCACCCAAGCCCAGGAGGAGGAGGTTCTCCATTTCTTAGATTGCACAAGAGATTGATTTTTCACTTGATTGTTGTGGGGTGCCGGTTGAATTGGGGATTCAGGGAAGGAAGATAGCTGTCTTGTATGTACGTATATACGTGTCATTGTAATGTTGCTATAGATTCTCTCATAATATGCTCAACTGCTCCTTGTGTATTTTGGCAATTAACTCCGTTGCTTCCAGTGATGTGCTACTCAAATGTCGCCAAGGATAAACCCATAAGTCTGGTCTGCCAAGACCGTGAAAAAAAAAACCTATACAATACTTCATTCATTGGTTGGATTATAGCTTAATGATTGGGATGATAAATGAGAACTCGTTATACTAAACGAGTTTACTCAAAATATAAAACGCAATCAATCACCAATTAACCACGTACCAAAAAATATAGGTAAATTAAAATCGATTTCAACGTCAGCACCTGCTCAAAACATTTGCATAAGAGTCCAACATCGTTCTTTTATCCATACTATGCCAAGAATTTGATACAAATTATTATATCGCCTTAGCCACAACATATATGCACATGAGAATAATATTTGTATATGTCACACAAACAAGCATTAACATACTAACAAAAGTCTAATTCGTTTGAAACACCATATACAAACTTTTCTTGCCCGGACCTGAGATTACAGGCATGACTCTAGGACATACTAGACGTCTAATCAACTTTCTCAAACATTCATTACTGTAGTTCTTCTTTACTTCCACGGTTATGTAGTCGTCACTGCCGATTACCTAAAAAGGTGTGGCGAACCACAAGAGTAAGACCCATGTCCCAGCAAGAGATATAACATCTAAGAAAGTTTATTGATTCCAACATTTTTAGGTAATGAGACAGTTTAAGCAGTTTAATCATATATAACAAATAAACTCAACAATACTAATGATTAATAAAATACATAAAGGATCAGATAATAACTATCTTCATTAGCCAGACTGTTCTCATATCCCTATTAACAGTATAAGGAGTCCAAAAGCATGAGCATCTCTAACATCACGAATAAGTCTAGTATCATATGCATAGCTAACAACATCAACATGTCTAACAGGTTAAACATATCAACATCATAAGATGAGCTACAACATAAGCATAACTATCTGGATAAGCATGATTAGCAGTATATGCATCTCTAGTTACAAAGGCATGGCTAGTAAGATAAACATAACTAACAACATGAGATAGCTAGCATCATGATTATAATCAATAGTAGAAGTATAGTTATCAACATAAGTATAACTACTGTATGTACGCATCTACAATCTTAAGCATATCTACAACCAAAGTATATCTACTATCTCTTAATTGCACTATGCATCATCTTTATGTAAAGATAACAAACAAGGGTTATCATCCAATGTAAAACTTCATGTATAACCCTAAACAAATATGCTACACGGATGTATTACATCTTTTATTACGCCCTGGGGAGTTTGAGTCGTACCACTCAAAGCCCAACTGACCACCGCTTGGTCGCAATCAGTTCCACATAGGATCTAGGAAGAGCCAGACTCCAAGATCTTCTCCATACTCGGCCAGTATGCGTCTGCACCGTAGTGACATATAGTCAAACTACAAAATAGTGGCATATAGTCATGTAACTAGCCCACCTTGGTACAGATCACGACGCTAGCATCTAGGGTATTCAAACCCAATCACTGAGGTACAACCACAATTGTCATATAATCACATCATGTTATAATCACTGAGACCCGACCAAATTCATTCTCAAAAAGTGGGCTAGGTATGACCGCAACCATCCTCCCAAAACACTTGGTGTTAGGATGACAAGCACCCTACATACTCAATAGTATGCGCTCTGAGTTTCCCTTAGGAATACTCATTTCACCATCCAGCAAGTTCTGACACTGAAGATGGTTCTATGGCACAGGAAACTATATGATTAGAGTTTCACTTGATTAGTTATCTCCAATTGGGTGAATTAAGGTTGTATCAAATAAATAGACATACAAACCTAATTCACATCTAGCAAGCATATAAGTATCACAACTTCAAAAGTTATAAAATGTGTAAAACACAATCTCTCATCTCATCATCACATAGTACTATTCACTTGTCATTCATGAGACTACACTAGTCATCATACTATCACAAGATATAAATCATTTTCACAATATCACAGGGTATCAACCCTTATCAACACAAGAGGATTACACCTCATTTAGGGTTCAACCATACCCAAAGGTCATTAAGACCATCATACTATCACATGATATAAATCCTTTTCACAATATCACAGGGTATCAACACTTATCAACATAAGAGGATTACACCTCATTCAGGGATCAACCATACCCAAAGGCCATTAAGGTCATCATACTATTCCATATAAGATCATCATTATCTTTCCATGCCTTATAACAAGGATCAACAACATCACTCACATATAATACACCAGATCAACACAATATTGCATTAATGAGATAGGAGATATTCATAAACAATCATAGCGGGGTTATATTAACATTAAGAACATTCCTTTATTACATCAACATGCAAGGAATCTAGATATGATTAACCCTCGTCATATTCATAATGCACATGTTTAGCATAAGAAAGTATCAACCATGTGGCTATGATAACCACCAATTAATACATTGAGGTTATGATCATATTAAGGAGGTTATTTCACCATCATGACATCATATAAGAAGGTTAAACATGAATACTCATCTTTATCTATTTGCATTAGAGTTAGGCTCAACAAGATAAATTATATTGATGTTACTAGTTAGTACTCATACCCAAACCCTAACTCACGGCATCCCCATTGGATCATGGATGCATAAGGCGAAGCATCGCCATCACATTCCATATTATTCTCAAGTATGAACCCACACATAAATCAATGTGTAATCATCGGGTTATAGCATACTAGGGTTTCAACAACAATAAGAGAGTACTCCATGATTGTATTAATCATTCAAGGACTATTCATACCCAATTACCATCATTTAGTTATATTAAAGCTAGGCTATAACAAGCTATACCTCATTAGGGTTACATATCAACACAATATGGTTATCATCCATTCTATTCATATGAGTGAATAGGTAAGACTAACTTATTAAGGGTAACCCTCCATTTGTTCCATCATCATTTCTACAATGTCACCCAGAACCATTGGATGTTTAAAAGGTAAGACCATTGGTTGTTTATATAAGTAAACACCTTGAATGAATCATCTATGATATTATTGAGTTTTGATCTATAAAATTCACCATTTAACCCTAGATATCCTTTGGTTAACAACAATAAGGGTTCTGTTGAGAGTAGGGTAAAACCCACAATCGACTGTTCAATTAAAACAAGCCATCTATTGTCAACAAGTAAGCTCCTTAAGTTGATCATATAAAGTAAACCATCTAAAACACATTATTAGGACCAACATATTACATTAGCCATCATTCCACTTTATTGGAGGAATAAACATTAGATCTTGACAATTGGGTCAAGTTCATATGTTAAAACCATCTATTACTGTATAAGTCCGACCATTGCATCAAGTGACCCAAGAAACCATTGGTCTAAGGCTTAATTGATGCTACAAATATATGATTAACTCGCCATAGGTTTTGTAGACCTGATCCACCATCATTAGTGACCATTAAGTCACCATAAGTTGTTAGATCAACACTATATTCATTAATCAGCATCAAATATCAAACTAATATCACCATTGATTGATAGCATCATTAGGGTACTTAGTTGTTAATCACTAGGCTTCTAATTAGGCCAAAACATGACCTAAGGGGTGAATGTCAGTTGACACCCTTGGTTACCACCATCAATTGTCATGAAGACAACACCATAGGATTGTTGCAATGGTACCATCATCGGGTCATGTGTTTATAGAAGAAATCAACTTAAAACCCTAAAATTGACCATTGGTTGATAGGTGCTTAGCACCATAGGTTGTCAAAACAATCTAATCCAAGTCATATTATACCTTAGGAATAACATACACATTATCACAGGTTCATCTATAACTGAAATCAGAATAGAGAACATTATAAAAATTGAAATCCAAGTCAAACATAGCTTTTTAGTGCATGGATCATCATTTTCAAGCAAGAACATGAGCTAGTAAGCTTATGGTAGGCAATAAACGTGGAGCAAGTTATAAAACTTGCCTATAATGAGAAGATGAAATACAAAACAGAAGAAAACTCGAGCAGATAGAGTAGAAAATCCAAGCATAAGCTGTGAACTCATCCATCTAGCACCTTTCTTCATCAAATGAGCAAACCCTAAGCATGAGGAGCAAGAAAGGTAGGGTTTTAGAGCTTTAAAGTAATTTCTACCATGAAACATCAAGGTTATGACATGGAGAAAGGTAGGAGGAAGGATAAAAAATAAATAAATGGAGGGAAGAAGGGGATTCTTACTCTTTTAGGTCAAGATCACTAGAAGGAAGCTTTTCAAACCATAAAAGGAAGTCAATTGCAACCCTAGATTCTTTTTCCAAGAAGATCCCCTCTTTCTTCTTCCTTGGATAGGAAATTTGCAGAAGAATAGAGGGATAAAAAATTTCATAGAATAAAGTAAGTGGTGGAAATAAAATGGCTCATTTTGGTACTTAGGGATAAGTATATGAAACTTTAAGATAAAGAAAAAGAAAAAGTTGAAGTTCTAGTATCTTTCCAAGTGTCCATGGCCTTAAACTATTAAGAATATATAAGTACACACACAAGAAGCTCCCCCACCATCCATAGAGACATGTTTGTCTCTCGTTTCTTGAATTTCCAAGAAAAACAAATAATTCATTAGTTTGATAGCTACTAAAGTAGCTCATCCATGAAGGGGTAAACCCTAAAATACCCTTGGAGAAAACACATTCAAACCAAGGATTAAATAGGTTCCCCATGGATAAAAAGATTAATAGTTATAAGAGAATATCCAAGGAACATAAAGCAAGTGATAAATTTCAAAGAAAACCTCTCAATTGGGTAAATTGCATAAAAGTCAAAAATGTGCATAAAATTGCATAACTTGCTCAAACAATGTCTAAATTGGACCAAATTTGAAATTTAAGCTTATCGTATGATTTCAAAGCATATCAAAAGGTTATATTAGGGGTATAAGAATTCAATTATGATAATTAAGCTTATTCAACTCTATAAGCAAGTTTAGGGGCCTTACAATAAATCTCAACATCAGCAAATTACAATTTTGAATCTGTCATGCTATTTGCAACCGATTCTATTGAAATATTACATTTTCATGCTCCGTTCATCACATATGTTCCCCATCTTTTGGCATTTGTGATAAAATTGTAAATCCAAAGGGATGGGAGGTTTTGGAATAACAAATCTAAAATTGGGTTTTTCTCAACTTGAGATGGGTGGATGTTATATGTAGACCTTTTGGCTTTCAATGAAATCACTCAATTGGAGTAACAGTTCCATACTTGAAGATAATTGGTGAAGTCCAAAGACTCCAAACCAAATTAATTGGATCGTAACTGATGGGAAAGAGTGTGAACTTTTTCGGGAGGGAGATGTTTTTAGGATAAATTAACACAACTAGCTTATAGGTTGCAAAAGTTAGTGCAAACAATATGGAAGGGGGATGTGACAAACTCGTGAGGATGGGACAACAATGCCTATAAATTCACTATCAAATATGCCTATTAATAACTTTTAAGGCATGGGTTTTCTTTTACCATATGAAAATGGACGGTCAATAAAGAACAAAAATCCACATGTTGCTACTAATGTACAACAAGTTTACACATGCAAAAAGTTGAAAAGGAAAATATAAAAGAGGGTTTGCGCTCAATCTATGTGCAAGATGGAAGAGGAAAGTTCATTCCATAGACCCCTGATTTTGTACCTCCTTGCTAATTTTGTCCTTGGTATTTTCACTTGATCATTGAGGGTTGTCGGTGGAATCAGGGATTCAGGAAGATATCTCGATGGTGTGTGTATATATGTCACTTTGTAATATTGTTATAGATTCTCTCATGCTATGCTCAATTGATCATTTGAGCATTTTTCACAGTTTACTTCTTGGTTTGAATTTGATGTGTTACTGATACATAAACTCATAAGTCCAATCTAGTATGACCTTAAGAAAGACAATACAAAAATTACCTTTATGGAAGACAGTTGGATTTATCACTTAATAGTTGAGAGAACAAATCTTAACGCCTACCTATTTAATGTTTTCTTCTTAGGGATATTGAAAATTATAAATCCAAAGGGAGTGGGAGGTTTTTACTAAAAAAATATAGAACTAAGTTTCTCCTCAATTTGGGTTGGGTGGATGTTATGCATAGATCCTTCAACTTTCCATAAAAATGTTCAACATGAGTTAGAGCTCTCATACTTGAAGAGAATTGGTGGAGTTTTAAAGAAAAGAAACAATTAAAGCTTAGTAACTGCATTTTATAATTAACAAGAGGATTATGATTATGAACTTTTCAGGAGGACTTTGGGTGGAAGAAGATCTTGTTCTTGCTTATAGTATCATGTTATTGACCTTTTTTTAATTATCATATATTCATTCCTAAAGAAAAATTCTAAATCACAAATGTAGTTGTAAAAAAAGGACTACATAGTCCACACAAATCATTTGATTCATGAGGTAGTTGCTGAAAACACGCATGTTCCTTTCACACCAAATACATCATAAGATATAGGAGACAAAACATGATTTATCACAAAGATGAAGCACATTATGCCATTTTCTGTGGGAAAATACAAGAATAGTCCAGGCCTAAGAACTATGTGTTGACTCCATGGTTAACATTACCTATATTTTAATTATGACTTCGTCGTTCTATTTAAGTGTGTATAATGCTTCTATTGAGAATATTCCACCTCCTTCATTTGCCCCACATCGTAGACCCTATATAAAAAAATCAAGATAAGTCATGCTTAAAGATCCAATATTTAAGAATAGACGTAATTATCCATAGATCTTAGTTGTAAATCATTTGTTTTGATTTTATGATTTGTAAATGAGCTAAAATGCATAGTTGTATTTACTGGAGTGAATAAGTGATGCACTTTCGGTTATTTGAAGATAATCTTAGTAAGAAAAATCATTGACTTAGTTTCCACTGGTGAAACTCATCCGAATTGGTTATGAAGGAAAATCCCAATACACACATCAACTGAAATTTTTCTGACAAAACTTGTTTGGTAGTCAAAAGAGATAAGGCTCAAGTTTTGCCTTCACTCAAGATTAATTTCAAACGTAAAATTTAGTTTATTAACCTAATAGGGGACGAAATATTTCTAGAGAAAACTTAGCTATTAAATGTATTGTGATTATAGATTTTAAGAGTGCTCAATTAGCTGCTAGAGGGGGCTAAAAGGTACAAATAGATCAATTTGATTGCTACCTATCCCCTTAAAATAAATAGAGATCATCCTAATCAAGTCTATTTGTTAGTATGAACCCTCAACTATGAAAATGACATATATGAGAGAGAGTGCCTAAAAGAGCCCTTGATCGCTCCACTGAGCTTGATCACTTCCATGCAAATATTAGAGTGAATTTAATACTTGTAAGAGAGATATTCATAATTGTCTATGTAAAAGATCTCCTCTTTCTTCCTAGGTGTTACCACTATATAGGCTAATTGAAGTTCTGTAACGACCCCAAATCTCGGTAACCCCCAATTAAGGAAGATCAGAAAGCCAGAGCCGCTATCGCAAGACAAGATCAATGGTTTTGAAAAATAATAAAAAATAATTGATAAATTCTACCAAAGACTAAGCTTAAAGTGGGATAAAATTTAATTTTCACATACCTTTCAAAAATAGGAATTGGAACTTTACCCATTGTAGAGTTCTATCTAACTAAACCTTCCTTTCTTTTATTAAGCTTTATTCAATCAATGTCACTTTAAAGGAATATCCATTTTCTGATAAACCTAAAATGCTGACAAATAAAATGGTGGTTAGTATAATGAATTATACTAGTATGCAGGGGAACCAAAATCTGGCATCTATTTGTAACAACATAATGCAACCAAATTATTGCTTAATAGATCAAACTTTACATATTAAACATAACTAATCAATGCTGACATATCCAAGCCTCTATGTTGTCCATGCAGTGGACATGGATCCTACCTTTCTCATATGGTAGATCCCAATTAGCCCCTTATGGCCCTACCCCCAAGGGTAGACCAACACATATGGTCTTATAGTCATATGATCCTACCCAAAGGTAGACCAAACATCGACTCATGATAACCTGATGATCCTACCCCCAAGGGTAGACCATTAACTAGGTCATCCATTTCTCACAAGTACTCAAAGCTAAAGAGGAGGACTAGGATCTAAGCCAATCATGCACATGTATTTATGGTGATAGCCATAGTCACTTTATAGCTGCCTGAAATAAATGTCAACCAAGTAATTAATTTCAAGCAACCAGTAAAACCTCAGAAATCACAGTGAAACTAGAGTGATTAGTCATAAGCATAACAAAATACCTGATTATGAGTTGAAAGAAGTAAGATATCCAAATCCAACTAGATGTCCAATCAAGCAAGGTAAGCAATCAAATCAACCCTTGATCCTAAAAACATGTATAACACCTAGTTGTTACCATCACATCCCAAACACCTCTTTATTGACTTGGGATACATTTGTAAGGTGTCTAAGTCTCATTAGGATGCATTAAGGTTCTTTAGATTTATTTCTCAATCTTTACCTTTTTAGGTCAACAAACCCAAAAATGGATTCCACATCATAAAACCCTAATTACATACATATCCACATTAAGAGTCTTTATTTTCAAATTGGCCTTAGAACATAATATCTCTATTTTAAGCATGGATTTTCACAATTAAAGCCATCAAAAGTCATTATTACCAAAATTAGGGTTTCTAGGCCCATTGTTGTACTTTCATATACATGGAACCCTCAATTAAGCCAATTAAGCACAAAGATCATATTTTAGATATAAATCTTCCTTCTTATTAACAATAGGTTAATATCAACTTAAATCACCCAGAGAACTCTACTAAATTCAATTATCATCAAAACTTAGGGTTTTTCATCAATAACACCATTAAAGGTGACAACTTTAAGTACTTTTTGAATTGCAAGTAGAATTAGGTTTCCATTATATTTTTTAGTAGATTCCTTGCATTTTTATGATCAACTTTCATACATAGCATTACTTCATCAGAGTTACCAATTTGTTTCTAGAATGTTCACAATTAAAGCAATTATAAACTAATTAAATGATGCCATGTGTACCTTTTCATTTCCTTTTTTGGCTATCTCTTTTTCTGGCTTGCATATCTCTTTCTTGGGTCCTCTTAGCCTAGGACTGGGATACGACCACACCTCTCCCTCTCCTTTGCGAAGATCGCAATGCGGGGGCTCTATTCTGCGGTAGAAATATGGTGCTCCACACACTGCTTGCGGAGACCACCCCGACACGGTTGTTGTCCTGGTGAGACAAACGGAGCGTCTAACGGCTCCACCATATCTCCTCGACACCTCAAGATCCCTGGGATGCGCCAAGGAGAGACCCCGACACAAGCGCACTGAAACCAGTGCAATGGTAGAATAGGGGTGAGAAAGGGAACCAACTACTGTGGGGAAAAGTTAGAGTTTCATGGAGAGGGGTTGGTGACTTCTCGATTTGTTCCGAGTCTGCGAGAGGTAAAATGATGGTTTTATATAGACTTTGTGGGGCTGGGGCACCCATGGCCATTAATGACATTCCTAATCCAACAGGAAATTGGGGATGTCCCGTATTTACACAAAACTATAGGAAATCTGGTATAGAAAGGCTCAGATTCATCTCCCCGATCCATTGGGAAAGTTTCTAAGTCTGCTCATCCGCTCTATCGTGAGAAAACTTGGTTTGGAAACTCGGTCTACTGTTTCCTGGATTTCCTAATCTGACCAAGGTATAAGATAAAGGAGAGCCATCTGATCTCAATCTAACAGTCTTAATTGCACGCCAAATATATATTTAGAAGGAATCAAATCGTGACATTTAATGATGTCCTCCACACTTTAGGAAATATTTCAAAAATCATATCTCCTAAATCACTTATCCGTTTGATCCCAAATTTTAAAGGAAAGTTCATTAAGGATTAAATTACTTGTATGCCAAGTTTGGACTCAAATTTGAAAGTATGAGAGACTTTTCTTCATAGCAAGTTATCACTTAAAAAGACATATTTTATTCATATTTTCTCTATCTTACTCTTTTATGTACTTTATTTGGATTCCTTTTACCATTATAAAACATGTGGATTCGAAATCTAGTCCATGATGATCAATCATACCACTTTCTAGAGAATTCCACATATTTCTCAACATTACTTTAATTTCTTTTCCTTCTAATGCATTATTTGATTTCATTCAACTTTTATTTCCTTTATATCACATTGGACTTAGTAGCTCATTAGGGTCCAAAAAATCATACATTCAAAGCAAATATCATCAAAGAAATTCAATCATTACACATAAATCATACAATTTCATAATCATACATTTATTGGAGAGATTGCATTTCAGTCAATTAAAACCCAAAAATTGGAGTTGTAACATCCTTCCCCTCTTATTGGAATTTTGCCCTCAAAATTACACTAAACATACAAAAAAATCAGGATAAGACTTTTCCATGTCCATCATCAGCTCCCATGTGGCTTCATCCTCACCATGGTGCTTCCAAAGAACCTTTATCATCTCTATTCTTTACTCTTGAGCTCTCTATCACCTTGGTATCTCGTACTCTCATAAGTGTCTAAGGGTAAGCTAGCCTCCCTTGGAGTTTAATAGGTTTAATGCTCAACACATGGCTCAGGTACCTCACATAGTGCTCTAGATTGGACACATGGAACACATCATATATCATATTATCCCGAGGGTAAGGCTAAACATAAGCAGCTCTACTAATCTATTTCAAAATCCCAAACGGACCCATGTATCGGGGACTCAGCTTTCTTAGCTATAACTCAGAGGGGTCGGATTTTCAAAAACACATACTCATCCACAACAAACTACAAGTCAGTTTGCTTCACTTAAGCACGTGACTCCTATCGATCCTGGGCTTTCTCAGCCATTTCTTGATCAAAGCAACTTCATCTGCATACACTGTGGTTTCTCTAACCTTCACGAGGTCCTCTCACTGACGTCATCCTAGTGAAGCGATGACCGACATGACCTCCCTTACAGAGCTTCATACATCCCGATATTGGCTTTGGTGACTGTCATAACAAGCAAACTCTGCTAGGATAAGAACTGCTCCGGCGATCCACCCCAAATGAGCACATATGCTCTCCTCAAACCTTCTAAAGTATGGATCATACTCTCTTGACTATCCATCAGTCAGGGGGTGATATGTTGTGCTAAACTTCAATCTATAATTGAGTTCTTCTTGTACCTACTTCCACAACATGGAAGTGAACTTAAGGCCATACTCAAGAATATTTCAACTCGGGTCACTGTGGAGTTGACCTATCTCTCTCATATTTATAGTTAAACTGGATTGGTCATACTTGTAGTGTTCTCTTAGGTAAGGGAAAGTGCTGACTTGGTAAGGATATCTACCATAATTCATATTGCATTATGACCTTTCTTGGTCCATGGGGAGACCCACCACAATGCCCATGGTGTCCTGATCCCATTCCACTCAGGAATTTCCAAAGGCAATCTATGGGGTCTCTAGTGTTTAGCCTTCACCCTCTGGTATGTACGACGACTGACCACATGCACCTCTATACCCTTCTTCATTCTAGGCCTTCAAGGTGCCATTGTAAACCTTGACCATCTTTCCAGTACCAGGGTGTACACTATACCTAGAATCATGAGCTTCTTGCATGACATATTTCTTCTAGGGAGAATCCTTAGAAACCCTAAACACTCTAATAATGGATTTCAACACCTACTTTTCCCGAGAGGTGTATTTGAGGCTCTTAGAACAATCCTTTTATCTCATCAAGCTCTGGGTTGTCTAACTGGGCAACCACCAACTTGACCAATGGGTCTAGTTGTATCTGGATGTTAGCCACACATGTCTAGTCTTCTAATGGTCACAAGGTCCACCTAGCAACCTCTTTCAGCTCCCACTGGATAAACAAGACAGTTGTAAACCTGAGCTATGTCCCAGCTAAGAGCATCTATTACCACCTTAGCTTCCTTGTGTGCTAGGTGATAGTGAAGACATATTCTACCATGTATTCCTCTCACCGTCCTTGTCTTGGTTTTAGGTCTATCTGGGTCAAGTAAACTTCAAGCTCTTGCATCCATCATCTCAGTTACCAAACCCAATCTACAACTCTTAGGATCCAAACTGCTCTTGACAAGTACGTCCTCATATGATGGTTACCTTAGTTCATCTATGCTCCCAAACCATCTATCCAAAGGATTCACAAAGGGTATGGTACCTCCTTTAATCCTCAATTATCATAAAAAGGTTTCAACTCAAGTATTTACCCCTCATATCACTTTTATCCTTAGTATGGCATGTGTTCTATCCTATCTCTCACACTCATAACAAGATGAAAAAAGCATTTGGCTACTGTCCAAATATATTTCATCCCATTCCAAGAGTAGAGATGGTGCATTACACATCACCATTACACTTCCCAGTCTAAGTTGAAACATACTTCTCATGATTCACACCATGAACATCTCAATTATGTTCACATCCATGGAGAGGTTGTTCCCAAACACTTTTGGGTCTTAACATTACCCGTATGTTCAATCCTTAGTCATTACCTCAAGGTCTCTAGGGTGTCAGTACTTTTGGGGTGATCTTACCCTTATGCATCTAGGGAGTGCCCTCTCACATTTACCCCTTAGGACCCATGAACTCATGAAGGTGGTCAACCTCCTAACCCATGGTCCTCGGGAAAATATAGTTGTTACCTACCGACCCTATGGTCTTATGCATTCAGGGAATAGACTACTCCTACTCCCATCAGTCTTATCCCTCCTTGACCTTGGTATTGACTTAGGATTCTATCTTAGTACATCTCAATCTTGAATCATTACCCGAATCTCCATCTACTCTTTGGGCACTCATGGTCAAACTTACATCCCTTTATAGGATTCATGGTGACCTACCCATCTCGGTCTGGCCCCATACATGTTACCTCCATGGCAACATATCCTCATGCCCCTTAGAGATGGTCACACGTGGGTCTATAGATTCATGCTCATACTATGTGCTCTTTAGCATATCAAGCTCTTATAAGTGATCTCTTATGGTTACCTCAAACCTAAGTAAGAGTTGGTACCTACTTCTACATGAAGGATCCTTTCCCAGGATAGGAGAAATTTATCACTTGGTAGTAACATAGGTCACAAAATGTCCATGCATCCAAGGCATGTATCATCATGTATATGCATAGATCCTAACATGATACCTATGCACATATCTAGCAAGAAGACAACCTACTAAACCATGTTAAGTTCCTTGGTATGTTGTACGTGTTCATCATTCCTCAAGGTTGGACCAATCTCATACATGCATAAGTCACCAACCTATGTGAGTGGTTCATCAAACATATACCTCAATTCAAGTGGGATTTCCTTTTACTCTAATACATGGTAAGGGGTGTCATGCTTAATTCCTATAGACTCAATCAGCCTCATGATCATCATGTGTACCAGGTACTGTGACTTCCCCTCTTTGGTCCAGGAACCCCAGGTTCACCTCTTATGCATCAATTGTCTAACTGCATGCTTAGCTATTCAAACCGATACAAGATATGACATATACTTCCTAACACTCTTCCACGTGAACAACCCTTAGAGTCCCACACAGGGATAACTAATTGGGTGTGAGGCCTCACAACTTGTTACCATACCTCTTTAAGGTCTATGGAACTCTCCTTCCTACCCTAAAAGGTAGGCACTTATATCATATGTACATCGATTCAAGAAGCCTCTTTATCTTTTCTAGGGTTTGGTTTCTCTAAAGGCATCCAAGGTACAACAAGACTCTAATAATCATGCATGAGGCAACCACATACATCCACTCAGGGTCATCTGTTCTAGGCCATGTCATACCAAACCATCTCATGATTCCTCATGTCTTGACGTCTCGGTATCCAACATTCCTCCTCAGGGTCTCACCCTCTCTCTAGAGCTAGCCCCAAAACCGGTTTTACCACTAGAGGTTCCCTCTCCGAAGATGTGTCAAGATCTTAAGGATACACGTCTATCCCTACCTGGTGAAGCGTACTATCAAACTTATGTCTGGCTAAGGTTATCCAAATCTCTCCATGCCTATCTCATAAACTATCAGGCATGACCCTTCTGGCTTAGGTCTAAAACCTACTGCCAACCTTGCTGGCACTCACTTCGATGTAGGTGCATGCCCCTTTTCTACCTATATATACCCGTTAAGGTTCCTACATGGTCACCACTAACCTTCTCAATGAGGGATGCATCCCTCACCCTTAACAAGAACGACAAGTCCGGGTCACCCAAGGCACTAGGGGTCAACAACCACACCTAGTCTATGTTCCTCATGCATACTCAAAACCTCTACGCAAAGCATGCATGTCTATCCCATATACTTACATACATGGTCAACTATGATATTTATCTCATCGTGTCTTCTCTTTTTCTATCCACTGCTTAAGGTGTTGGGTTGAGCATCATCCTCAGAGGATGTGTCAAATCTCTTCCTCTTCCTGGAGGCTTCTTCCTCCAAGGCTATCCCTCTCCTCCTCATCATATGAGATGATCTAACCTCAACGATCTCCTAAGGGAAGTTTCTAATTATCAAAACTTATGTCCATGATATCTTACTTACATGCTTTTTATTATTTGGTGGAGGATTCCTTAATCCTTAATACTCTTAACCCTAAAACTCAAGAGGAGGTGAAGAGAGAGAAAATCCTAAGCTCTTACAATTTCTCTATGAAAAGGGTAGAGAAGGGATGAAAACAAATGAGAGAAGACCAAGAGGTATCTTATTTTGAGTCAAATCCTCCGATTTCGGCCAGACAGTCACACAGAATATGGGAGTCCTTGTAGACCGACTAGCGGGGCAGAGGAAAATCTTACCAGCCCCTGGATTGTGATCCTTCTCTAGACACCTCCATCTTTGGACAATCCTCTAATAACTCCCTTGGGCTCTAAAGAATTTGTAAAATTTAATAATTATTTGAGATTAAATGGAAAACCATGCTCTGATACTATATGTAATGACCCCACTTTCCGGTAACCCCCAATTAAGGAAGACCAAGAAGCCAGAGCCGCTATCCCAAGATAGGATCAATGGTTTTGTAAACAATAAAAATAATTAACAAATTCTACCAAAGACTGAGCTTAAAGCTGGATAAAAATTTACTTTTCACATACCTTTCAAAAATAGGAATTGGAAATTTACCCATTGTAGAGTTCTATCTAACTAAATCCTCCTTTCTTTTATTAAGCTTTATTCAATCAATGTCACTTAAAAGGAATATCCACTTTTTGATAAACCTAAAATGCTGACAAACAAAACGGTGGCCAATATAATGAATTATATTGTTATGTGGGGGAACCAAAATATGGCATCTATTTGTAACAACATAATGCAACCAAATTATTACTTAACAGATCAAACTTTACGTATTAAATATAACTACTCAATCCTAACATATCCAAGCCTCTATGATGTCCCTGCAGTGGACATGGATCCTACCTTTCTCATATGGTAGATCCCAATTAGCCCCTTATGGTCCTACCCCCAAGGGTAGACCCACACATAGGGTCTTATAGTCATATGATCCTACCCAAAGGTAGGCCAAACATTGACTCATGATAAGCTGATGATCCTACCCCCAAGGGTAGACCATTAACTAGGTCATCCGTTTCTCATAAGTACTCAAAGCTACAGAGGAGGACTAGGATCTAAGCTAGTCATGGCCATATATTTATGGTGATTGCCATAGTCACTTTATAGTTGCATGAAATAAATGTCAACCAAGCAGTTAATTTCAAGCAATTGATAAAACCTCAAAAATTTCCATGAAACTAGAGTGATTAGTCATAAGCATAACCACATACTTGATTATGAGTCAAAACAAGCAATATATCCAAATCCAACTAGATGTCCAATCAAGCAAGATAAGCAACCAAATCAAGCAACCCTTGATCCTGAAAACATGCATAACACCTAGTTGTTACCATCACATCCCAAACAACTCTTTATTGATGTGGGATACCTTTCTAAGGTTACTAAGTCTCATTAGAATGTATTAAGGTTCTTTATATTTATTTCTCAATCTTTACCTTTTTAGGTCAACAAACCCAAAAACGGATTCTACATCACAAAACCCCAATTACATACATGTCCACATTAAGAGTATTTATTCTCAAATTGGCCTTAGAACATAATATATTTGTTTTAAACATGGATTTTCACAATTAAAACCATTAAAAGTCATTATTACCAAAATTAGGGTTTCTAGGTCCATTGTTGTACTTTCATATACATGGAACCCTGAAGTAAGCCAATTAAGCACAAAGATAATATTTTAGAACTAAATCTCTTTTTATTAACAATAGGTTAATATCAACTTAAATCACCCAGAGAACTCTACTAAATTCAGTTATCATCAAAACTTAGGGATTTTCATCAATAACACCATTAAAGGTGACAACTTTAAGTACTTTTTGAATTTCAAGTAAATTAGGTTTCCATTATATTTTTAGTAGATTCCTTGCATTTTTCTAATGAATTTTCATATATAGCATTGCTTCATCAGAGTTACCAATTTGTCTCTAGAATTTTTGCAATTAAAACAATTATAGACCAATTAAACGACGCCATGTGTACCTTTTCATTTTGTTTTCTATTTCTCTCTTTTTCTGGATCGCAGATCTCTTGCTTGGGTCTTCTTAGCCTGGGACTCGGATCCGACCACACCTCTCCCTCTCCTTCGCAAAGATCAACGCGGTGACTCTGTTCCACGGCAGAAATAGAGTGCTCCATGCACTGCTTGCGGAGACCACCCCAGCGCGGTTGTTGTCCCAACGAGACACACTGACCGTCCTATGGCTCCACCACTGCTCCTTGAAACATTAGGATCCCTGGGATGTGCCAAGGATAGACCACGACACAAGCACACTGGAACCAGTGCGACGGCTGAACATGGGCAAGAAAGGGAATCAACTACTGTGGGGAAAAGTTGAGTTTTGCGGGGAGAGGTTGGCGACTTCTCGGTTTGTTATGAGTATACGGGAGGTAAAAGGATGGTTTTATATAGACTTTGAGGGGTTGGGGCACCCATGGACATTAATGGCATTCCTAATCCAATAGGAAATTGGGGATGTCCCATATTCACATCAAACTACAAGAAATCCAGTATAGAAAGGCTCGAATTCATCTCCCTGATCCATTGGGAAAGTTTCTAAGTCTGCTCATCCATTCTATCGTGAGGAAACTTGATTTGGAAACTCAATCTCCTATTTCTTGGCTTTCCTAATATGACAAAGGTAGAAGATAATAGAGGGCCATCCGATCTCGATCTAACGGTCTCAATTGCGCGCCAAATATATATTCAGAAGGAATCAAATTGTGACATTTAATGATGTCCTCCACACTTTAGGAAATCTTTCAAAAATCATATCTCCTAAACTTCTTATTCGTTTGATCCCAAATTTTATAGGAAAGTCCATTAAAACTTAAGTTACTTGTATGCCAAGTGTGGGTCTCAAATTATAAAGTATTAGAGACTTTTATTCATATGCAAGTTATCACTTAAAAAGGCATATTTTATTCATATTTTCTCTCTCTTACTCTTTATATACTTTATTAGGATTCCTTTTACCATTAGAAACCATATGGATTCGAAATCTAGTCCATGATGATCAATCATGCCACTTTCCAGAGAATTCCACATGTTTCACATCAGTACTTTAATTTCTTTTCCTTTTTATGCATTATTTGATTTCATTCAACTTTTATTTCCTTTCTATCACATTGGACTTACTAGCTCATTTGGGTCCATGGAATCATACATTCAAATGAAATATCATCTAAGAAATTAACTCATTACATATAAATCATACAATTTCATATTCATACATTTTATTGGAGAGATTGCATTTTAGTCAACCTAAACCCAAAAATTGGGGTTGTAACAAGTTCTTCCTTTGATAGGGAAGGTGTAGGGTAGGTGACCCTAAGTAAGGGAAAGTTGTCACTTAGGTAAGTCTATCCTTGCCTAAAAATTACAAACTAGTATGGATGGGAAATGGTAAGATTATTGCTCCTTGCCTATAAATGACAAACTGGCGTGGAAGGGAAATCTTTTTAGGATAAATTAACACAACTAGCCTAAATATTACAAAAGTAGTGCAGACAACACGGAATGGGACATGACAAACAAGTGTGGATGGGAAAAGAATGCATATGGATTAATTATCAAATATTTCTCTTCCGAACTTAAAGGTAGGGATTTTTTTTCTAGAAACCATATGAAAAAGGATGACCATAAAGAAAAATGATCCACATGTTTCTACTCATGCAAAAAAGCTATTTACAAACATGATGTGTGAAAAGGAAAATGAAAAATGATGGTTTGTTCCCAATGTGAATCATGGAATAAGAAAATTCATTTTATGGACCCCTTATTTTGGATGGAAACAATCATGTTAAACCTTAACGAAGGGGTCTTCATGGAAACCAACCCAAGAGGAGGTTGTTCTACATTTTTTGGTGTGCAAAATGTTTAAAATTTATCATTGAGGGTTGTCATTGGAATTGGGGATTCAAAAATATATCTCTATAATATGTGTATGTGACATAATAATATTGTTTTAGATAGTCTCATAGTATCATCGATTTTCCAAGTGGGTATTTTCACAATTAACTTATTGGTTTCAATTGATGTGCTACTAAAATATTGCTCAACATAAGCTCATAATCTAATATGGTATGACACTAAAAAACACAATACAAAACTCCATTTATACAAGAGGATTGGATTTATCACTTAATAATTGGGAGGACAAAACTTATCATCCAAAAAAAATATTTTCTTCTTATGAACATCAAGATAACATTTTAAATTCAAAGGGATGGTATATCTTTTGACAAAAAATAGAGTTGAGTTTCTCCTCAACTTGGGATGGGTGGATGTTATATATACATCATTCAACTTTCTACAAAGGTGTTCCACATGAGTAAGGAATATCATACTTGAAAAGATGTGGTGGAGTTTTTAAAACCAAAAGAAAGATCCAAAGATTTGGTGGACTAGGTCTTGTGCTTGTTGACAATATAACATTGATGATATCTTTTGATAATCATATGTATATATTCATAAAGAAGAACATTAAATCACAGACATAATTGTAAAAAATGTAAGACATATGCTAGCATAGATCGTCCTAATTAGTGAGGCAGTTGTTGAAAAAAGACATGTTCCTTTGACAAAAAAATACACCATAAGATAAATGTGACCAATGATGATGATTCCTAGGAATAATGAAGCATATTATGGCATTTTCTAGAAAAACACATAATCAGTCTAGATGTAAGTATTATGTGTTGAATCCATAGTTATCATTACCCATATTTTGACGGTGACTTCATTGTTCTATTTAAGTTTGTCTAATGCTTCTATTGGGATTGTTTTAAATTTAATAGACACTTTCTATTACCCCCAAATTACAAACCCGAATTAGAGAAATCAAATCAAGTCATGCAAAAAGATCCAAGATATAAGAATGGATATAGTTCTATGTAGATCTTTGTTGTAAATCATTGTATGGACTACATGACTTGTAGTTAAACTCAAATGTGTAATATACATTATTGAATGAATATTGATACTGTTATAACCTGATTTTCCCCCACGTAATTATATAATTGAAATAAAAATGTTTGGATAGAAGGGACATATTGGAAACACGTCGTGCTTTGTTTTGAAAGTTAGGATTTCTTTTGTAAAAATTCCCTTTGTTGTGAAATTCATGCCTTCTACTGTTTGTTAATCCCATAATGAAATATGGGGAAAAGGATGAGAATAAAATTCAATAATGAGCAAAAAAGCAAAAGAATAGAGATAATAACTAAGTATATTTATGAGAATGATGTAGAATTATCTAGAAAGTGGTATGAATGGCCACTAGTAATTGGTTTTAATTTGCACATGGTTTCTAATAAACAAAGTAATTGAAATAAAGGTTGCCCTATGACGGGTTTGCGTCGCGTCTAGGGTTTGCGCCACGTCTCTGGCGATCACGGGGACGACCGACTCTAACCTCATCGGAGAGGGGATTTCTTCCCCTCTCTACGACATCCATGGCCACGACGGAGACAACCGAAGCCAACCAGGCCAGATCCATCATCAAGAAGGCTTGGAACCAAATCCTCGGCGGTGCTGAAACCTTCGAGAAGCATAACTATGATCCTCTAGAGAAGATTGAGGGGAAGTGATTCATTACAATTTATGAGCCTACGTATGAAGCCATGGAGAAGTGTTGGGAGCACACTGCAATCCTATAAGTTATGGGGAAACGTCCATACTACTTCCATCTCCTCGCAAGGATCCGTTGAGTCTGGAAACCCAAGGGTGGGTTTGATCTCTTCTCCAAACCTGACAGGCTCTTCCTCTTGAGGTTTAACTTCACCGAAGATAAACAAAGCATCATTAACAGTGGACCGAGATGGTTTGATAATAGACTTGTCATCATCAAAGACTACAAGATAGGTGATGATCTTCACAAGGACTTCTTCAGCTCTATTCCTCTATGGATTAACATTCCTAGTATGGTCCGGAATTGGTCACCAAGAGCAGTTGGGATCGTGGCCAGTGGTATCGATAAGCTCCTAATAATTGACTACAAATTGATTGGCCTTGAGCCTCTCGGTGAAGCGTGAGCCCTAGTTGAGGTGGAAGCCGATGAAGACCCCCTAGAGGAGATCTGGGTTAACAAGCCGCGTAGAGAGCCTGCTCTAGTCAAAATCCATTACGAGTATATCCCTAAGAGATGCTCGGAATTTAAGGTCTTTGGGCATGATTCCAGTGATTTCCCACTTAACCCTAAGGCAGTGGATGATACTCCTGTTCCTAAACCTTCTCATGTCTGACAAGTAGTGGGACAGAAGGGCAAAGCAATAGTTGATGATGGTGTAGCCATGGATAAATAGGGAAATGTTTCACAAGTCGAGGCCGTGCACATAAGCAATAGCTTTGAAGTTCTGATTGACTCGGGCGGTGGTGCATCCTCCTCGGGTGACGTCTCTAGTGATGGTGCTTCTGGGGATGCTTCCGGTGATGGTGCTTTAGGCTTGAGCGGTGGTGATGGCGCTTCAAGCTCGGGCGGCGACGATGGTGTTTCAGGCTCGGGAGGCAGTGATGGTGCTTCAGGCTTTGGTGGCGATGATGGTGCTTCAGGCTCAGGCGGTGGTGATTCCTCCTCACAGCCTGGTTCGGGCAGTAACACTGAGTTGGGTGAAGATGCTACTGGTGATAACCTTACTGTGATGGACACTGGCTCAGACGGTGTTTCTTCAATGGCTATTACTACTGATAAAGTCATGGCTATTAAAACTACTGGTTATGTTCCTGCCAAGACTTCAAAGTCTGTTAGAGAGGATGGGTCACGTAAGACCCAATATTCTTGCATAGGTCATTAATGACCTTCATAATGACTAAATGTTCATGGTTCAGGGAAGCCGCGGAAGAAGAGGGAAGTTTGGAGAACTATTCTTGAAAGTAAAGATACTGTTTCTATACTAGTTGAATCTAAAATCAAAAGGCATATGGTCCATACTTATGATAGGATGTTTCCTAAAGGATGGCTTTGGGTTTCTAATCATCTGCATGATCCAAATGGCCGTGTTTACGTAGGCTAGAATCCTAAGTGTCGGGATACTTCAGTCAGTGAGATGGATGATCAACAAATCACAATTAAGTGCCTCAATAAAGGTGGACTGGTCATTATCCTTACAACAGTCTATGGAAGGAATTCTGTCTTTGAACACTTTGTCCTATGATACACGCTTGAATGCCTTCCTCCGATGATGAACCATGGCTTATCACTGGTGATTTTAACAATATTAGGAAACTGGAGGAGAAGGCTGGTGTTCGGGAGGTTCCTTCATCTATCCTGAGCTCTTTCAATGTAGCTATAGATCATGCTAGTATCACTGAACTTCCTACCATTGGTAAAGAGGTTTTCTCGTGGCATAACAAACAAGGTGTAGCTAAAAGAATTTCTTGTAAACTTGATCGTGCATTTACCAAGGATGCTTGGTTGAATAAATTTCCTAGTTCAAAAACTAAGTTCATCGCTTGTACTTATTCGGATCATTCTACTTTAAACATCAATATGAGGAAGGTCATTTTCAAAAAGAAACCTTTTAGGTTTCTCAATTTCTGGATGAAATGGGAAGGGTGTCATGGCATCATAAATGAGGCTTGGAAAACTACTGTTATCGACAATCCTTTATATTGTTTCTGTCAAAATCTCAAACACGTCAAGGAGAAGTTGAGATTATGGTCTAAGAAATATGTCAATCTTAATAATCTCATTGCCAAAGAAAGATTCAAGCTAAATGATATTGCTACTGTTCTCAGAAGAAACCGACTTGATGCTGATCTTATTGACGCTGAGAAATTGACACTTGATAAGCTTAATCTTCTTCTTAAAGTTGAGGAATCTTATTACTAGCACCGTAGCAGGATGGAATGGCTTACAAATGGTGATCGTAACAGCAATGTCTATCATACTATCGTCAAGCGAAGAGATTCCATCAACTCTATTACAGAGTTATTTGATCCACAAGGTAATCTTTTACAAGATGATGAGGTTATTTCTAATGATACTACTCAATTCTTTGAGTAGCTATATAACAAGTGCAGCCGGTTTCTTCTTCTTCTTCCTTGTACTTTCCTGATTGGATACCATTGGTAAATGAGGAAGATAACACCAAGTTGTGCTCTATGCCTGACATGAAAGAAATCAAAGAGGCTGTCTAGAGCATTGGACCTAATAAAAGCCCAGCTTCGGATGGCTTCAATGGTTACTTTTACAGGGAAAATTGGAATATCATTCGTAATGATCTATTGAACATTGTCCAATGGTTTTTTGAAGGTGGTAACATGGTTAGGCAAGTTAACCATGTTTTTCTTGCTCTCATTCCAAAAAAGGACATTGTCTCTTCTCGTGCTGACTTCCGTCTGATCTCATGCTGCTCTATGCTTTATAAAATCATCACTAAAGTCATCTCATGAAGGCTTGCTACTATTTTGCCCAAGCTCATCTCACCTCATCAAGGTGCCTTCATTTAAGGAAGAAGTATAGAAGACTGCTCTATTTTGGCTGTTGAATTCATGCTCAAATATAATAAGAAGGTGAGCCCACCTTCAGCTTGTGTGAAGCTGGATATTATAAAAGCAATTGATTCTGTTAAATGGGAATATCTATGGGATTGTCTATCTGGACTTGGCTTCTGTGACAAATGGATTTCTCTCATTAAGCAATGTGTCAAAATTCCCTCTTTCTCTCTTTTGCTTAATGGTTCATCTGTTGGTTTCTTTAAAAGTACCAATGGTCTTCGGCAAGGTGATCCTTTATCACCCTTACTTTTTTCTATAGCCATGGAAGGTCTCAGCAAATGCATTGAATAAGCTCATATCAAAAAGATTATCCGTTCCTATCCAATAAACAGAACAAGAGTACTTAGCCATCTTTTATTTTCTGATGATGTACTTATATTCATTGAAGGTCGCTCACGTAGCCTTATTCAACTTGAACATCTTCTTTTGGAATATGGTAATATCTCAAGTATGAAGTGCAATCCGAACAAAACTCATCTCTTTCTTTCTTCTTCCTATCATAACAAAGAGATGCTCTATAACTGCATGAATATCCAAAGCGATTCTTGGCCCACTAAATATTTTGGTTTCCCTATGGCTGGAGGCAATCTTAGAAGGCTCCACTTTCATGAATGTCTTGACAAGCTTAGAGACATGATACAAAGATGGCCTGGTTCCAAAATTTCCATGGATGGATGCTTAATGATCATCAAGCATTGTGCTATGAGGTTAATCTGTTATTGGATGAGAATGGGTGAGATACCCTCCCCCGTTCTTAGGAGAATGAAAAATCTTTTATCGAACTTCCTTTGGGGCAGCTCCACCCATCCATCTAGTTGTCTTAAGCTCGCATTCCCTACTAATGAAGGTGGAATTGGTCTCAAAAATCTGCATGAACTAGCTAATTACTACACGTTGAAAAGGATGAAGAAGCTCCTTACTTCACAAAGCATCGTATTGGATGTCCAGAAGATATGGTGTTCATCTTGCTTCTATTGCTCGTCCTATCATAGGTTCCACAAGTCTAGACGGATGTCTTTCCTATGGCATTCTTTTTCTATTGCGGATGACACTGCTGTTTGGGAAAGCGTTCGGCAAAAGCAATCCATTGATATTGCTTACGAAAATCTGTGGAAATGGAAGCACTATCCTAGATGGAGTCTCACCACCTTCAGAGCACTTAAGAATATCCTTCCCACCTATGAGAGGATCAGGTCATGGTCTGGCACTCCAATACCTCCATGTTTGCTTTTTCATCATGACATGGATTCAGTAAATCATCCGTTTGAGAATTGCAAGTTCTGGCATTACATTTGGGGTCGTGCTCAATTAAAGCTCAATATCAGGTCCTCATACTCGCTCCATGCATGCCTTGCTGACGTTGTTACCAGATCCAAGCATAACGGCGCCTTAGAGCTATGGGAAATCACTGGTCTTGTGCATTTGATATGGATTGAAAGGAATAAAAGACTCCACAATGGTGGCTCGTCCGACTTCACTGTGATTTTCTCACAACTTGCTAGGGAGATTAAGGATCACTATCAAATTCATAAATCAAAGCTAGATATTTCACCTGTAGTTGCTAGGAATTGGGAACTGATGTAATCCCTTTTCCTTGTTTATGTTTCTCTTCTAATCACATGTATGGATGTGATTTGTAACTTTTTCCCCATTTAGGGGTTTGGAATATATTTACCCAAATTTTCCAAAAAAAATCAATTGAAATAAAGAGTATAGAAAAGAAAGAAAGAGAAAAAGATGTGTTTTAATGTTTGAAATATGTTTTATAGAGAGAATAATTGTGTATTAAGAAAAGTGCCTTTTCCTTTCGATTTTTTGTCACAAATCTTGCCCATGTTTATCTAAGATCATTAAGAACTTTCTTCAAAAATTTGGGATCAAAATGATAAAAGGAGAAAGAGATATGTGTAATTTAATTAAAAGTTTACATATGGTCCCTTGTGAAACAAAATAGGAAGGTGTGGTTTTTGTGCCCGTGATAAATATCCAATGTAATTTTGAATGGAAGATAATTCCATTAAAAACTATGGGAAAAAACCATAAATTTCCAAGATGTGTTGTGATCTGGGAAATTAAATGTATAATGATCTAAAATTTGCTAAAGAGATAGGGTTGGACTAATTAACAGTTTAGTTTGGATGCAATGTTTTGGAAAGAAATGGGTAAAGTCTTTTGGAAGGCTTTCCTAAGTTTTGAGAGGAAAGTGCATTATGGAGAGGGAACATAAATATTTTCTACATCATGGTTTTATTTTGAATATAAAGAAAACTTTTAGGAAAGCTTTTCCTTTCTCTTCACCGATAGCCCTAAAACACTATCAATCTCTTTCCTCTATCCATTACAACCCCAAAGCCTATAAAAGCATGGGAGGTCATCAAGTAGGATAATAGAACTATAGGAACCCCTCCTATGAAGTGTAGAACCAGGATTAGTTGATGAATGCCAACAATGTCGCTTTGTCATCTTCACAATGAAGCAACTGCGAGTAGGCTCTATTGAGTTCTGGAGTATGGTTAGAAGGAGGAGGAACTCTAGGAGATCTATCAAAGTCATCATGTCTCTTTTGGGGATCAAGGTAAGACCCACAACCATCCTTCTTGTGCTTTAAAGTTTCTGCAACTCACGACTACTAAGAACCTTATTCCCCTCTACATCTAACCATCTCTGACCATGTGAGGCATCAACATGGGACCGACGGAGACATGTAGAAGCTTTCCCGGATCTTCTAGTCTTTGTGGCATGGGATGGTGCAAGAACTGGCCACAATACACATGTCTAGGGTTGGAACCTCACTACCATCATGATGTTAGGGGTAAAATAAAAGGAAATGGCCGATATACCCTAGCATGCACACGTAAGGTGTGGGGGCACGTGGTTTTTTCCCCTTTAAAACGAGGAGACCCCTAACCTTGCTTAAAGTGTTTAAAAAGCTTAATTATCATAATGGAATTATTATAACCTTAATATAACCTTGTGATATTCTTTGTAATCATAAGACAAGCTGAAGTTTCAAGTTTGGTCCAATTTGGACACTTTTTGTGCAAGTTATGCAATTTATGCACGTTTTGGACTTTTCTACAATTTACCCCAATGAGAGGTTTTCTTTGCAATTTGTCACATGAATTATGTTTCTTAGATATTATCTTATCATTCTTGATCTTTTTGATCCATGGGGATCCTGTTTAAACCTTGGTTAGAAGGTATTTTCTCTAAGGGTATTTTAGGGTTTACCCCTTCATGGACGGGCTACCTTTAGTAGCTATCAACTAATGAATTATTTGATTGTCTTGGAAATTTGACAAAGGAGAGATAAGAAGTTCTATATGGACGGTGGGGGAGCTGCTTGTGTGTGCTTGTATATTCTTAATAGTTTAAGGCCATGGACACATGGGGAAGCTACTTTTACACCTCATGCTTGCTTCCATCCTTATCCATGGGCTATATTTACCTCTTCCTTGCCCAAGTATGAAAATTTTCTTGCTTTCTCTTTCCTCTAACCTAGATAAATGACTTCAATCTATTTTTCTATAGAGCCAAGTGCTCCAAGGTATAAAACAACCTCTTTTGGAGAAGAAGATCTCCTATAGCTCTATCTAGCCCTACCTAGGGTTTCTGAGGTCATCTTCTAGGGATTTCGACTAAGGCAAGTTGTTTTCTTCCTTTCTTCTCCATTTCTCTTTCTCTTATCCTTCCTTAGACCTTCCTCCAGGTCGGAACCTTGTTGTTCCATGGTATAAATTGCTCTAAAGCACTAAAACCTACCTTTCTTGCTCCTTATGCTTAGGGTTTGCTCATTTGATGAAGAAAGGTGCTAGATGGACGAGTTCACAAATTATGCTTGGATTTTCTACCCTACATGCTCATGTTTTCTTCAATTTGGGATTTTATCTTCTAATTAGAGGCAACTTTTATAACTTTCTCCACGTTTATTGCTTACCATAATCTTGCTAGCTCATGTCCTTGTTTTTAAATGATGATCCATGCACTAAAAAGCTATGCTTGACTTAGATTTTGATTTTTATAATATTCCCTATTCTGATTTCAGTTTTAGATGAACCTATGATCATGTGTACGTTATTCCTAAGGTATAATATGACTTGTATCAGGTTGGATGCTATCAATCAATGCTATCAATCGAATATCAAGATCTAATTCGATGGCGATTAATAAATATAATGCTGATCTAGCAACCTATGGTGACTTAATGGTCACTAGTAATGGTGGATCATGTCTCCACAACCTATGGCGAGTTAAGCATATAGTTGTAGCATCAATTAAACCTTAAACTAATAGTTTCTTAGGTTATTTGATGCAATGGTCAGACCTATACTGTAATTGATGGATTTAACATATGAACTTGACCCAATGGTCAAGATCTAATGTTTATTCCTCCAATAAAGTGGAATGATGGCTAATGTAATATGTCGGTCCTAATAATGTTGTTAGATGTTTTCCTTTATATGATAAACTTAAGGAGCTTACTTGTTGACAAGGGATGGCTTGTTTTAAATGAATAGTCAATTGTGGGTTTTATCCTACTCTCAACATAACCCTTATTATTGTTAATCAAAGGTTGTCTAGGGTTAAATGTTGACTTTTATAGATCACAACTCAATAACATCATAGATGATTCAAACAAGGTGTTTATTTATTTAAACGACCAATGGATTTACCTTTTCAACATTTGATTGTTAGAATTTGATGCCTCAATATTCCCATTATTTTGGGTGAAGCATATAGTGTAATGTTATGATTCTAACGATAAGAATTTGATGGTTAAATGCCTTTAACTTGTAGTCTTACCCTTACCTTCATGTGATTATGATTTATAATCACCATAATGAATTAATGGGTAACCCTAATAAGGCATAGCTTGTTATACCTAGCTTAAATATAACTAAATGATGGTAATTAAGTATGAATAGTCCTTGAATGAGTAATACAAGCATGGAGTACTCTCTCATTGTTGTTGAAACCATATATGCTATAGCATGATGGTTACACCTTGATTTATGTCTGAGTTCATACCTGAGAATACAATGGAATGTGATAGTGATGTGTCACCTTATGCATCCATGATCTAATGGGGATGCCGTGAGTTAGGGTTTGGGTATGAGTGATGATTAGTAAGATTAATATAATTTATCTTGTTGAACCTAGCTCTAATGCAAATAGATAAAGATGAGTATTCATGTTTAACCTTCTTATATGATGGCATGATGGTGAAATAACCTCCTTAATATGATCATAACCTTAATGTGTTAATTGATGGTTATCATAGCCACATGGTTGATACTTTCTTATGCTAAACATGTGCATTATGAATATGATGAGGGTTAATCATATCAAGATTCCTTGCATGCTGATGTAATAAAGGAATATTCTTAATGCTAATATAACCCTTCTATGATGGTTTATGAATATCTCCTAGCTCACTAATGCAATATTGTGCTGATCTGGTGTATTATATGTAAGTGATATTGTTGAGCCTTGCTATAAGGCATGGAATGATAATGATGATCTTGCAGGGAATAGTTAGATGGTCTTAATGACCTTTGGTCATGGTTGAGCCCTGAATGAGGTGTAATCCTCTTATGTTGATAAGGGTTGGTACCCTGTGATATTGTGAAAAGGATTTATATGTTGTGATAGTATGATGACTAGTGTAGTCTCATGAATGGCAAGTGAATAGTACTATGTGATGATGAGATGAGAAATTATGTTTCACACGCTTTATATCTTTTGAAGTTGTGATGCTTATATGATTGCTAGAAGTGAATCAGGGTTTGTATGTCCACTTGTTTGATGCTACCTTAATTCACTCAATTGGAGATAACTAATCAAGTGAAACTCTAATAATGTAGTGCCATGTGCCATGAACCATCTTCAGTGTCATAACTTGCTAGATGGCGAAACGAGTATCCTAAGGGAAACTCAGAGCGCATACTATTGAGTATGCGGGGTGATTGTCATCTTGACACCAAGTGTTTTAGGAGGATGACTGCAGTCATACCTAGCCCGCTTTTTTAGAATGACTTTGGTTGAGTCTCAGTGATTATAACATGATGTGATTAGAGGACAACTATGGTTGTACCTCAGTGATTGGGTTTGAATACCCTAGATGCTAGTGTCGTGACCTGTACCAAGGTGGGCCAGTTACATGACTATATGTCGTTGTTTTGCAATTTGATTATATGTCATTGCGGTGCAGACTCGTACTGACGGAGTATGGAGAATCTTGGAATCCGACTCTTCCTAGATCCTATATGGAACCGATTGCGACCAAGCGGTGGTCAGTTGGACTTTAAGTGGTATGACTCAAACTCCCCAGGGTGTAATAAAAGATGTAATATAGCCATGTAGTATATTTGTTTAGGGTTATAGATGACGTTTCACATTAGATGATAACCCTTATTTGTTATCTTTACATAAAGATGATGCTTAGTGTAATTAAGAGATAGTAGATATACTTAGGTTGTGGATGTACTTAAGAATGTAGATGCGTGCATACAATATCTATGCTTATGTTGATAACTATACTGCTACTGCTGATTATAATCATGATGCTAGCTATCTCATGTTGTTAGTTATGTTTAGCATGCTAGCCATGCCTTTGTAACTAGAGATACATATAATTCTAATCATGCTTATCTAGATAGTTGTGCATATGTTGTTAGCTCTTCTTATGATGTTGATATGTTCAACCTGTTACACATGCTGATGTTGTTAGGTATTCATGTGATATTAGATTTATTCATGATGTTAGAGATGCTCATGTTGCTAGACTCCTTATACTGTTAATAGGGATATTTGAATAGTCTGGCTAATGAAGATAGTTATTATCTACTCCTTAATGTACTTTGTTAATCATCAGTGTTGTTGAGCTTATTTTTTATATATGATCAAACTTCTTTAACTGTCTCATTACCTAAAAATGTTGGAATCAATAAATGTTGTTGGAGGTTATATCTCTTGCTGGGACATGGGTCTCACCCTTGTGGTTCGCCACATTTTTTTAGGTAATCAGAAGTGACGAAAACAAACATGTGGCAACAAAGAGGAGCTATAGTAATGAATCTTTGAGAAATTTTATTAGATTTCTAGTGTGTCCTAGAGTCAACCCTATACTCTCATGTCTGGGCAGGAAAAGTTTGTATATGGTGTTTCAAATGCATCAGAATTTTATTAGCATGTTAATGTTTGTTGTGTGGCATATACAAATATTGTTCTCATGTGTATATATGTTGTAGCTAAGGTGATAGAACAATTTGTATCAAATTATTGGCATAGTATGGATATAAGAAAGATGTTGGGCTCTTATGCAAATGTTTCTGAGCAGGTGCTGATATTGAAATCAATTTTAATTTACCCATATTTTTGGGTATGTGGTTAATTAATGATTGATTATGTTTTGAGTATTCTCATTTAGTGTAACAGGTTCTCACAAGTTGGTATTAGAGATTTTGGTTCATTTAGTCTATAGGGACACTAGGACTTAGGACTAGGATGATGTAAAAATTAGGAATATGACATAAAAATATGGTACATACTGCCTAATCTCAGTATTTGGGTGCCCTGGCTAGGGAAGAAAGGTAAGTATGGAACTCTTAGATTGTTATCTTTCAGATTAATCTGATCAAGTAATCATTTTGATACAATCTAAAGAGAATAATGAATAAGAAATCATGGTGTGAATATCTCAAACCTACCTTAAAGAAGATGAGAATTTCATCATAATCTATCAAAACTTGAATGTTTGGTAGCTAAAGAGAAAGACACAACACCATGAAATCTAAATCCGAATACAAATAAGAAAAAGAGGAGTTCTTGAAGATGATTCAAGAAGATAATAAAGTAAAAGACAGATAAGTCTATGCTTATAAAGTGAATCAAGGTATGAAATCCACATAAGATAGAGAGAACTCCTATAACAAGTACAAAATGAGAAGATGAATGGGAACAATGACAAAGAAATAAGGTGGAACCTGAGTTAATCTCAGACCAACCTATGTGTGTAAGAAAGTGTTAATAAAAAATCAGCATGACATGTGAAACAAATTAAGGGAGATGATCCCAGTTTAATGAAGAAAATGTGGAATATGATGATTTACCTATTGATAAGTGGTTGAAAAACATAATAAAATAAGAGAACATACGCTAGTGGGATAAATAGTCATCAAGGAAGGAGTAATGAGATATGTTAATCATGATGATTCCTATACTAATGGAAAGGAACCCAAAATGAAAAAGGTAAAATGATACATAAGAAGTTGTAACCTGCATAATGAAAAAAATAATTGGTTACCTTTTTGCTAGTGACCCTTAAAAATGTTTCTATGATGTGGGAAGTGTGTTTCCCTTTGTGTCTTTCCTTTCTAGGGAACAACTTTCAAGTAGATAATTTCCACTTGGTATGTGTGTATTCGTTGTAAACATGAGGGTGGATAGCTTAATATAGCATAGTGGATCATTTCCACTATGGTTCCAAGATCATAAAGTTTGTGTGAGTTTTCTTTTGAGCCCTCCAATAATTAGGAAGACTCTTCTTATATGTCTTGCAATTTGTTATGCTGGTAAGAGTAGATGAGATAAGGATGTGAGTTCCTTATAGCACATGAGGTGGACACCAAGGTAATGAATCCTAGTATCCAAGATGTATCAACCGAATGGGAAGTATGTAAAGGTTGGAAATGTTTATTAAATGAACATTCCAAGTGTTCCTCCCCCTTAGAGAGAGAGAGAGAGTTGATGATGACCCTTTAAATGTTGTTTGGAAGGAAAAACAAAAGTGATTCTATAATATTGTGTATGGTTCAGTGATAGCTGGGCAAAACCACTATCAAGGATAGACGGTTTGTTGATCAATAGACATGTACTACCATGTTCCTTTAAGATAAAATATCCTTTAGACATATGAGTTAGAATGGTTGACATAAGTTACATGACCATGGTGAGTTTATGGTTATGTCCTTTAGACTAACCAATGTATCAATAGAATTTATGAATAGGAGGAACAGAGTGTTCAGGTCATGTCTTACAAGTTGTAGCAAGCTGTGAATGATGACATCTCAAAGTATTCCAGAGATGGTCAATAACATGGTTAATATCTTTGTTAAACCTTAAGAATACTAAATCAATTGTACTTATGTGTGACAAGTCTAGAAAGAGTGAATTTGGGTTGACTAAAGTATCCTCTTGGAGTTATGATATCTATATTAAGTGTGTTGTGGGAATCTTGATAAGATGAAGATAGTGTCATTGTTATACTCCTAACAAGGTCAATCAGGAAGTTATATTTGTTAACAGTTATAGACAAATGTATGATATTTCAACCAAACAGATGGTCAGTTCACCATTGAGACGATTAGAGAATCCTCCAAAAAAATTATATGCTTTATAGTTCTTAAAAACTAGGAGATGCGTACCTGGTTGACTGAGTTGTTAATTTCAACAACCATTAAAGGGGCATAGGGATGAAACCTTATAAAGTTGCATATGATAAGAGATACATGATGTTCTATGTTTGGTAAGATCCAGTGAGTATGGCCTCTAAGTGATGCATGATACAACATATAGAATAGTTCAAGATGACAATTGAGTCCCAAAGTTGAAAGTTACTATTAGATTTGTATAGGTGGCACAACAAGTTTCTATGTTCCATATTTGCAAATGTCTTCTTATGGGGGGGGTTTGTTGCTGACCCAAGATAAGATATGTATGAATTGAAAGAGAAGAACATGACCTCTATAAGAGTGATGTGACATTACCATAATATGGAAGTAACCATGTGTAATATTGAGGATGACGTGCATGAGAAGTGTCCATCTATGTGTACCTTGGATTTCGGGGGCGAAATCCCTGTTAGGGGTTTATGGTTGTGAGACCCATAACCTTGCTTAAAGTGTTGAAAAATCTTAATTATAATAATTAAATTCTTATAACCTTAATATAACCGTGTTATATGCCTTGTAATCATAAGACAAGATTAAGTTTCAAGTTCGATCCAATTTGGACATTGTTTGTGCAAGTTATGCAATTTTATGCACATTTGGACTTTTCTGCAATTTACCCAATTGAGAGGTTTTATTTGCAATTTGTCACATGAATTATGTTTCTTAGATGTTATATTATCATTCTTGATCTTTTTGAGGCATAGGGCTCCAGTTTAAACCTTGGTTTGAAGGTGTTTTCTCCAAGGGTATTTTAGCCCTTCATGGATGAGCTACCTTTAGTAGCTATCACCTAATGAATTATTTGATTGGCTTGGAAATTCGAAAAAGGAGAGCTAATCAGGTCTATATGGACGGTGGGGGAGCTTCTTGTGTGTGTGCTTGTATATTCTTAATATTTTAAGGCCATGGACACATGGGGAAGCTACTTTTACACCTCATGCTTGCTTCCATCCTTATCCATGGGCTATATTTACCTCTTCCTTGCCCAAGTACGAAAATTTTCTTTCTTTCTCTTTCCTATAACCTGGATCAATGACTCCACTTTGTTTTGCTTCAGAACCAAGTGCTCTAAGGTAGAAAACAACCTCTTTTTGGAGAAGAAGGTCTCCTAGAGCTCCATCTAGCCCTACCTAGGGTTTCCAAGGTCATCTTCTAGAGATTTCAACCAAGGCAAGTTGTTTTCTTCCTTTCTTCTCCATTTATCTTGCTCTTATCCTTCCTTAAACCTTCCTCCAGGTCGGAACCTTGCTGTTACATGGTAGAAATTTCTCTAAAGCACTAAAACCCTACCTTTCTTGCTCCTTATGCTTAGGGTTTGCTCACTTGATGAAGAAAGGTGCTAGATGGACGAGTTCACAACTTATGCTTGGCTTTTCTACCCTACCTGCTTGTGTTTTCTTCAATTTGTGATTTTATATTCTAATTAGAGGAAAGTTTTATAACTTTATCCATGTTTATTGCTTACTATAAGCTTGCTAGCTCATGTTCTTGCTTTTAAATGATAATCCATGCACTAAAAAGTTATGCTTGACTTGGATTTCAATTTTTACAATATTCCCTATTCTGATTTCAGTTCTAGATGAACGTTGATCATGTGTATTTATTCCTAAGGTATAATATGACTTGGATCAGGTTGGTTTGACAACCTATGGTACTAAGAACCTATCAACCAATGGTCAATTTTAGGGTTTTAAGCTGATTTCTTCTATAAACCCATGACCCGATGATGGTACCATTGCAACAACCCTATGGTGTTGTCTTCATGAAAATTTATGAGGTGAACAAGGGTATCAACTGACGTTCACCCCTTAGGTCATGTTTTGGCCTAATTATAAGCTTAATGATCAACAACTAAGTACCCTAATGATGCTATCAATCAATGGTGACATTAGCTTGATATTTGATGGTGATTAATAAATATAGTATTGATCTAACAACCTATGGTGACTTAATGGTCACTAGTTATGGTGGATTAGGTATCCAAAACCTATGGTGAGTTAAGCATGTAGTTGTAGCATCAATTAACCCTTAAACCAATGGTTTCTTGGGTCATTTGATTCAATGGTCGGACCTATACTGTAATTGATGGTTTTAACATATGAACTTGACCCAATGGTCAAGATCTAATGTTTATTCCTCCAATAAAGTGTAATGATGGCTAATTTAATGTGTTTTTCCTAATAATGTGATTTAGATGTTTTCCTTTATATGATCAACTTAAGGATCTTACTTGTTGACAATGGATGGCTTGTTTTAAATGAACACGTAATTGTGGATACTCTCAATAGAACCCTTATTGTTGTTAATCAAAGGTTGTCTAGGGTTAAATGGTGAATTTTATATATCACAAATAAATAACATCATAGAATTATTCATTCAAGGTGTTTATTTATTTAAACGACCAATGGCTTTACCTTTTCAACATTTAATGGTTAGAAGTTGATGCCTCAATATTCCCATTGTTTTGGGTGAAGCATATAGTGTAATCTTATGATTCTAATGATGATAATTTGATGGTTCAATACCTTTAACTTGTAGTTTTACCCTTACCTTCATATGATTATGATTTATAATCACCATAATGAATTAATGGGTAACCCTAATAAGGTATAGCTTGTTATACCTAGCTTAAATATAACTAAATGATGGTAATTGGGTATGAATAGTCCTTGAATGAGTAATACAAGAATGGATTACTCTCTCATTTTTGTTGAAACCATATTATGCTATAGCCCGATGGTTACACCTTGATTTATATGTGGGTTTATACTTGATAATACTATGGAATGTGATAGTGATGTGTCACCTTATGCATCCATGATCTAATGGGGATGCTGTGAGTTAGGGTTTGGGTATGAGTGTTGATTAGTAGCATTAATATAATTTATCTTGTTGAACCTAACTCTAATGCAAATATATAAGATGAGTATTCATGTTTAACCTTCTTATATGATGTCATGATGGTGAAATAACCTCCTTAATATGATCATAACCTTAATGTGTTAATTGATGGTTATCATAGCCACATGGTTGATACTTTCTTATGATAAACATGTGCATTATGAATATGATGAGGGTTAATCATATCTAGATTCCTTACATGTTGATGTAATAAAGGAATATTCTTAATGCTAATATAACCCTTCTATGGTGGTTTATGAATATCTCCTAGCTCACTAATGCAATATTGTGCTGATCTGGTGTATTATATGTAAGTCGATGTTGTTGAGCCTTGCTATAAGGCATGGAATGATAATGATGATCTTGTAGGGAATAATATGATGGTCTTCATGACATTTGGGCATGGTTGATCCCTGAATGATGTGTCATCCTCTTGTGTTGATAAGGGTTGATACCCTGCGATATTGTGAAAAGGATTTATATCTTGTGATAGTATGATGACTAGTGTAGTCTCATGAATGGCAAGTGAATAGTACCATGTGATGATGAGATGAGAAATTATGCTTCACATGCTTTATATCTTTTGAAGTTGTGATACTTATATGATTGCTAGAAGTGAATTAGGGTTTGTATGTCCACTTGTTTGATGATGTCTTAATTCACCCAATTGAAGATAATGAATCAAGTAAAACTCTAATTATGTAGTTCCCTGTGCCATAAAACCATCTTCAATGTTAGAACTTGATGGATGGTGAAACAAGTATTCCTAAGGGAAACTCAGAGTGCATACTATTAAGTATGTTGGGTGCTTTTCATCCTGACACCAAGTATTTCGGGAGGATGGCTGCGGTCATACCTATCCTGCTTTTTGAGAATGACTTTGGTCAGGTCTCAGTGATTATAACATGATTTGATTAGAGGACAACTACAGTTATACCTCAATGATTGGGTTTGAATACCTTAGATGCTAGCGTTGTGACATGTACCAAGGTGGGATAGTTACATGACTATATGTCGTTGTTTTGCAGTTTGACTATATGTCACTGCGGTGCAGACTCGTACTGACTGAGTATGGAGAATATCTTAGAGTCTGACTCTTCCTAAATCCTATATGGAACTGACTGCAACCAAGTAGTGGTCAGTTGGACTTTGAGTGGTACGACTCAAACTCCCCAGGGCATAATAAAAGATGTAATATAGCCGTGTAGCATATTTGTTTAGGATTATACACGACGTTTCACATTGGATGATAACCCTTGTTTGTTATCTTTACATAAAGATGATGCTTAGTGCAATTAAAAGATAGTACATATACTTAGGTTGTGGATATGCTTAATATTTTAGATATGTACATACAGTAGCTATGCTTATGTTGTTAACTATACTGCTACTGCTAATTATAATCATGATGCTAGCCATCTCATGTTGTTAGTTATGTTTCGCATGCTAATCATGCCTTTGTAACTAGAGATGCATATACTGCTAATCATGCTTATCTAGATAGTTGTTCTTATGGTGTTATATATCTCTTCTTATGATGTTGATATGTTCAACCTGTTAGACGTGCTGATGTTTTTAGCTATGCATATGATACTAGATTTATTCATTATGTTAGAGATGCTCATGCTGCTAGACTCCTTATACTATTAATAGGGATATTTGAATAGTCTGGCTAATGAAGATAGTTATTATCTGCTCCTTTATGTATTTTGTTAATCATCAGTGTTGTTGAGCTTATTTGTTATATATGATTAAAATTCTTAAACAATCTCATTACCGAAAAATGTTGGAATCAATAAATGTTGTTGGAGGTTATATCTCTTGTTGGGACATGGGTCTCACCCTTGTGGTTCGCCATATTTTTTTAGGTAATCGGAAGTGAAAAAAACAAACATGTGGCAGCAAAGAGGAGCTATAGTAATGAATCTTTGAGAAAGTTGATTAGATGTCTAGTGTGTCCTAGAGTCGTCCATGTACTCTTGGGTCCGGGAAGGAAAAGTATGTATGGTGTTTCAAATGAATCAAAATTTTGTTAGCATGTTAATGTTTGTTGTGTGGCTTATACACATATTGTTCTTCTGTGTATATATGTTGTAGCTAAGGTGATAGAACAATTTGTATCAAATTCTTGGTGTAGTATGGATATAAGAAAGATGTTGGGCTCTTATGCAAATGTTTCTGAGCGGGTGCTGACGTTGAAATCAGTTTCAATTTACCCATATTTTTGGGTATATGGTTTATTGGTGATTGATTGTGTTTTATGTTTTAAGTAATCTCGTTTAGTGTAATGGGTTCTCACAAAAACATAGCAAGCCAACTATTAAGAAAAACAATCATTTTGCTGATGTGGTAGTGCCTAATTGGCCAATAAATGGATTATTTGAAATAATTATAGAAATTGCTAGGATGCTCTGATGAAAACAAGTTATATATGAGATTTGATCTGCAGAGTGAAAGGGACACATAAAAATATATTTGAAACTTAATAATACTCCCTTTATGAAAATAGTGCAAAGATGGGTTTTAATGGTGATTAGTGTATTAAAAGCTTAGAATTGTCACATTAACTTGTTAACTACGTCAATGCTCTCAAATTACATTATAATTTGAAAATGTTGAAAATAATGATGATCCAAGATAATCATGACCATGTTGATAGTACTTAGGATTTCTAATGAGGATTGTCATATATATAAATAAGTAGGGTTTAAATTATCCTAACCTGCCATGTTATTAATGGAGTTAATCTTAACTAAGTGTTCATGATAAAATGGTATGGTAGATTTGACAGTCTTGAAAACACCTAATATGAATTAGGGTTCTTAAGTCATTAAAGTGATAATCATGGGAATTAGGGTTTTGAGGCATAACCCTAATGGTAACTCGATACAATGGAAACCTAAACCATATACTAGGGTCGAGTATTGATCAACTTAAACATGAATGGTGACACTTTAGGATTTACATATGTGCAGATTGAATGATTGGATTCTTATTTGCTTGCTTGGATCTTTTGGCTGGTTGATTGAGTCTACTTGAAGTATAATTGTATAATCTGCATGGCTCAATATTAAAGCATGTGGTTATGCCTATGACTAACCACATTAGTTTCACATCATTTTACTGAGGTTTGCCAGATTGCATGAAATGAAATACTTACATGTTTATTTAATTCCTGGAAACTATGAAGTCATTGTGGCTATCACAATTTATGCTTATAACTTGCTCAAAACCCACATATCAACTCTGGAGGAATGAAAAGTCATAGTGATGACTTAACACCAAGCCCCAGATTGGGAAGGTCAGACCAGATCCCAGATCAGGAAGGTCATATGAGGTCAGGCCCCTGATTGGGAAGACCAACATGGCACCTAACTCTAGATTGAGAAGTAGCCAACATAGGCACCTCGCTCTAGATTGATAGGTGAACTATAGTCCACTTTAGGGACAAAACCCTAAGAGAGGGTATCCCAGAGGTTGAGTAAAATGGGTTGAGCAGTTATGAAGAAAATGATAATTTTGATTCTGTAACAATAATTGTCATGGATATGTTGTAATAAGTATATGCGAACATTTTGGTTCCCCCACATACCAATATAACTTGTTATACTAACTGAGTTTTTGTTTGTCAGTGTTTTAGGATAAACTACTATTCTGCAAGTACGATGAAAACAGATATCCCATAAAAAGGCACAAAATGAAGAGACATTAATGTAATCATGGATGTTATAGTTAGTTAGCTTTTATTTCATGTTGCAAATTTAGATATACATATCATGTAATTCCTTAATGGAATATGTAATATCAATTTTGTACCAAACTCCTTTTTATTAGTGTAATTTATTAATTATTTTTGGTTATTTGCTAAACCTTTGATCCTATAAAGAAGGTAATGGCCCTTACCCTCTCGGTCCGTATGAATAGGGGATAATCAGGGGAGGGGGTCATTACATTTGGTATCAAATCCAGTCTACCATTTACCTCTAATAATTATTATATTTTCAAGAGTTCTAAGCCCCAAGGGAATTATTAGCGTGTTTTCCAAAGATGGTGATGTCTAGAAAGGACCACGATCCGGGGCCTGGTAATATTTTTCCTCCGCATCGCTAGTCGGCTTACGAGGACATTCAGACATGTGCATATGACCTAGCCAAAGTTAGAGGACTTTACTCAAAACAACATACCTATAGAATTTCTCATCTAATTTCGTCACTTCTCTGCCCCGTTCACTCCCTGAACCCTAGGTACCTATTTCTGCTCTCTTTATCCCTTATGGGTATGGATATTAGGGATTAAGGTATCCTCCGTCAAATAATAAAAGTGGGCATAGTGATAAAGAGAAAATGTTTTATGGGTAAACCCCAGATGGAACTAAGGTTGGGTTGGGAAACAACCTTAGTAGGTCAAGAGAACCACAAAACCTAAGGTACAAGTTGTAGTCCCTAACTCAACCCAAAACCTTAATCCTGGGGTATGAGCAAAGAAAAAAAATGGTAATGCCACCCCAATAAACCTTAATTGGAGGATAAAGAAAGAGATAACCCAATAAGTTGGGATACCATAGTTGTCCATACATGCAAGTACGTAGGCTAGGCATGCATGATACACGTAGAGGACTTGAGTATGCATATGAAACATAGATAATAAGTGGTTGTATAAACCTTAGTATGACCTTTTGGTGTCCCGACCTAGGGTGGGTCAACCCAAGAGTGGAGAAAAGATCTAGGAGGGAGTTAAACCCTAACACCAGGCTATGAACAAAACTCCTCCCTGTAGGAACCCTAACAAGAAATACATTCCCACATCAGTACAAGCAAGTAGGAGTGAGGGGAATCAAGAGGAGTTTTATTTTAGATCAGATGCCTACAACCTTGTTTGGTTACATGGAATAGTGATATTGGTTTAGTTTTAGAGATCATTTAATATGGTTTATGACGATCTCAGTCGAAATTGATGATTTGACTTTCATTTTGAAATTTTGAAATTAATATTTGATAATATAAGTGTGTGCGCTCCTCTAATAAGATAAGCTAGGTGAGGATAAAATGTGAATCCGTAGGAGCCTCAACCTCTTCTACAAAAGGGGACCCCTATTGTTAGGACTAGTTATAAAGGCCACTCCAGGAGGGAGTGAGACCTAGAGGGAGCCAACATCCTAGACTCCAAGACATGAGGAATTATGAGAAATATTTGTATGATATGTCCTAAACTTGATTATGTTGAGTGGATGAGTTGAGTTTCTACCTGCATGATCCCTGGAGGCTTGTTGTACCTTAGATGTCCCTGGACAGACCAAACACTAGAGATGGAGAAAGAGGTTGCTTGCATATATGTACCTATCATCTAGATGAGGGAGACATAGTCCCAAGATCCTGGAAAGGTAAGGAATGGTAACATGTTGAAGCTATGTACTCAGGTTGGTAGTCCCTGTATAGGACCCTAAGGGTTGAAAGAGAGAAATTTGAATAAGAATATTTCCTAAGTAGGAACCTAAAGAGAGAATGCCATATCATGTGTTATGGATGAGCACTGCTAAAGAGGTAAACCCGAAGTCCCTAGACCAAAGAGGGAAAGTGGTCCTATATAGTGCATATATTGCTCATAGAGTTGAGTGAGCTCATTGAGGTTGAGCCTGACATCTCTCTCAAGTTTTGGGTTAAAGAAAACCCCACTATGATTTTGATGAACCTCTCATAACGAGTTGGTTTAGCATCACCATACTATTATATATCCAACCTCATGAAGAGTTTCCTAGTGGTGATACTATATTGAATGGCAACTCACATGGTATAATAATATCGCTCCCATGTAGAAAAGACATGGATGAAATAATAGGAAATATGTTTAAAGGACATGTTATCATGTAATGATATGAACTTTGGATTCAAATATGTCTTTGTAATCCTTGGTATTTCCAAGTATTAGTTCTATCTTGTCCTGAGATGGGACCTCTCCTAAAAGAGTGAGTTCACAAATCAATTTGAGAGTTGAGGTGACATAAAATGCCACTTAAAATTTGAGAGGTTAAGTGCATGAAGAGCAAAGGCACATACATTGAGTATGATTCCTTACACCCATGTGTGTCATCTTTAGGGGGTATGAGGAAAAGTCACCATGGAAGTGATCAATAGAATGGGACCAGGCCCAGAAGGGTAGGTCGCCATGATCCTAATGTATGGAAATAAAGAAAACTATGAGTGTCTTAAGAGATGAAGAAAATTTGGGTGAAAGAATTATAAAGGATATCATGTTCTTGTTGGGTTTTTAGGGGAGACAGAGAAGGCACTAACCACTAATCACGAGATTAGGGCGCGCCGGAGGGATTATCACATAACCAAATCACTGAGAACTTTTTATTTTTAAAACCTCGTAATGATATCCGGATTATTGCTGTAAACTAAAACATAATTAACTATTGCGGAAGCATTCCAATTAAACTGGCTAGAGAACATAAACAGAGTTTACAACATGTAACATTGTTTAACATAAAGTAAACATAACAGTTAATTTACATCTTTTACACATTCGCCATACATACTCTCTCTCTCCCACACCATGTCCCAAGGATCGAGGGGAAAGGACTAAGAGACCACTATCTAACTAAGCTAACTACATATACCTTCTACAGATTAAGCGTTAGGATGAAAAGATCCTCCTGATTCCTGGAATTTGTCGCTGACCTAAAAATGTTTGAGTAGAGGAATGAGCCTACTCGCTCAGTGAATAATATTTCACTTAGCCATCATCGGATAACTCCATAATTTTACATTTAACAGGAATATGTGGATAAAATAACAAACTGAGCAGTTCAAATTAAACAGTGCAATTATCGCAGAAAAGTATACTGAACATTTAAAGAACAAGTATTATAAATTCTAAATCTGAACATACACAAGTTTCGTATTAATCTAACTTAATTCTAAGTAATCATCTTTTAACTTATGCCCTGATCATATGCAGTGTACTCTGCATATAAAGTCTCGTAGCGAACTACGAACCCACCGTACAAGACTTAGCGACACACCCGGGAAATGCTAAGTCTGACTGCTGTCCTGGTCTACGTCAGGACTCTCAGGCGCTCAAGGGCCTCACTACACTCTCAAAGAGTGTACTCTAGACTCCTCCTCTAACCTGAGCACACAGGCGGAGAGTCTGGGTTACCACCGTGACACACGCACGGATTATTGTTGAATAACCCCTATTTACTCCAGTGCCACCGTGACACACACACGGATTATTGTTGAACACTGCCTCTCTGTCCTCGTGCCACCGTGACACACGCACGGATTATTGTTGAACACGAGCCACCGACCATCTAGACACACGCTAGGTAGGTCGTTTCACCCCTAAGGCACAGACCTCTCAAAGGGGTTCTATGGTGTCAGGGCATCTAAGTCTAACACATTTTATTTTAACAAGAAGACTCTTATAACATTTTGTCTCTCTCTCACATATTCGACTACTGGAATATACTGTAAATTCTGTAATTCACTAGCTGAAACTAAAAGTTCAACTTTCATAACATTTCTATATATAGTGCAACAACTATTCTCTTATATCGCAATAACTCATAACTCAGTTATGCTTTCATGTAAACAGATTCGTTCACTGTAAATAGATTTCATATCTATTCCACGTCTCTATACTGATTTCATATTACTGAACATTCAAATATACTGTATTGAAAGGAATACTCAACCTGAAATACTTTATCACATTTATTCGCATCTTACTGAAATTACTCGTAAAGCATACACATTTATTTTACTAATCATTTCATTTCGTTTGAACTATGCAAATTAAAGTCTAAGGATGCTAACTATGCTCGGCATCTGGGTAATCTCTATTACCCACATATACACATAAACATCATTTGTCATCTATAAACATGACTCAGTATCAACTTATCCAGTTTCGATGCTAAACATCCATTTTATGCTCAACGTATACATTGCAGTTGTAATACAGGAAATTCTATCATTTTCATCAATCATATTATGTATTTCAAGTTCCAATGAATCATATAAATTCATTAATTCAATCCACACTGATCAGATGCTAAACTAAATCATATAACGACATAAGGAAGTAGTTTATGAAATAAAATTTGAGTAACGCCAAATACTGTCCAAAAGCCAAGTATTAGCGAAAAATGCACAGTTTACCGAAAAATTCCAACTAAGGAGTTAAATGATGATAACTAAATGAACTCCTACTCACTGTGTTTCAAACTGTCCGGGTCCGACTGAAGATGCCTCCATAGCTTGTTTCGGGGCAAATTTTGGGTCGTCTTTTACCTTGGAACAGACCCAAATTTGAACCTGTCAAACAGTTCTACGCTTGCACAGATTAAAGAGGGAGCTGAGCTAGGATGCAGAATCGAAGCAATTGATTGCAAATCTCTGCTCTGGGCACACGGCCGAAGTCGATGCCGCCGTTTGGTGGTGTTTTTGCTGTGCCAGGATGCCCTCTGGCCACAGCTTCACGCAACTGCTGCTGCAGCTGAATGGGGTGTCGTTCATGCTGCTTGGGCACAGGTGGGCAGCGTTTGTGGAAGGTAGGAAAGAAAAAGAAGGAAGGGGAGGTGGACGACCTGCTCAAACGAACTCTAGGACCCCAAATCGCCCCGCCCAAACTCCCCTTGATGCTGCCATCGGGCGCAGCTGCAAGTGCTAGCTGGGGCGCCGCCCTAACTAGTGAAGAACGGACAAGGTGAAGAAGAAGAGGAGAGGTACAAGGAGGCGTCGCCCATCCAAAAGCGAAGCAACGTCGCCCAACTCGACCATGAACCTGTCGTTGCTGCTTGAACACGGCCGGCGCTGCTACTGGTTGCAGGTTGGAGGCGCCACCCAAGCTGGAAGAAGCACCGCTAGGGCGGGCTGGGGGAAGAAGAAAGGCAGAGGAAGGAGAAGAAGAAGAGGGCGTCTGCGGATCGGAGCTACTAAGCCAGAGAAATCGCGCCCAAGATCGCTCTTGGTCACCGCCTGCTGGTTCAATCGGGCGCCGCTCTAGCGGTCCCTGTTGTATCGGCCGTGTGAGGAAGATAAAGGCGGAAGGGATAAGCGAGAAAAGGCAAAGGAAAATAAAAGTCTAAAAGAAAAACTGGAAAAATTGCACTATAGGTCCAAGGAGAACAAAAAGTCTATAACTTTCGCCTCGAGGGTCCAAATCGAACGATTTCTTTTGCAAAACTTCAAGCACGAGGTCCTCTACACCCTCGAAGCAAGAAATCATGTTGATTAGATTGTTACAACTGGTCAAAGCACTAATTGAATATGGGTACTTAATGCAACTTAGTTAACCTAACGATCAGCATTGTTATTATCGTTAATTTCCTCAGATGATTCAATCTCATCCATTGATTCACATCTTAGCTTATCTTGATTAACCATGATGTTTAATAAGGTACTTAGCACTAATCAAGGTGTTTCATGCTAATTGAGGTATTTACTGGCTAACCTCAATGTGGGTCATAACAATCTCCCTCCCTTATAAGAATTTCGTCCCGAAATTCCTAAAAGAGAAAAGAAAACTTGTTACGCATATCTAATCTAAAACTCCTATGTGGCTTCCTCTAAGCTGTGGTTTCTCCACAAAACCTTCTCTAAGGGTATCTCACGATTCTTGAGTTTCTTGATCCTCTGATCAACTATTTGAATTGGTCCCTCAACATAGGACACATCTGATCTAATTTCCAGATCAACCCACAAAACATTGTCTTTCCAGAACTGTTATAACAGTATCTCAATTCATGGTAATTACCGAGAAATTATTATAGTATACATGCAGGCAACTAAAATTCTTAAATAAACAGAATGCATGTCAATATGGTATTAAAAATAAAATCATGCAATTTAACTGTTAAACATCACTACATCTCATATCGAGACCTTTCATATCACCATAACATGATTCATTGAACACCCTATCCTTAGGGTTTCATTTGCCTTATTCATTCATCACATGCCAACACCCTACTCTTAGGGTTATCTCATTCACTAGTCACATGGAAACACCCTACTCTTAGGGTTTCCGTTATCTCATCTGTTTGATTGCAGTTCAAATCACAATACGGTATCATTCTAGAACTGGCAGAGCAGTATATTCAAAATCATTGTAATTACTGAGTAATCTTTATATCATGCATGCAGGCAGATTTAAAATTCATAAATATTCTAAACTCAAATCAATTTTGGCACATACATACTGAATTCATGTAAATGTTAAGTCACACACATTAACATAACATGAAGCATGCAACTAGGTTTATTTGCATATTTTAATGCTATCTTACTATCTTGAAATCATGCACCTAATGGTTTACCAAATTGTATTGCCTGGGTTTATAATCAAACCGTACCATTATCAGTTGTGTATTTCTAATCTCAACATTCACATTAGGCAAGCTCTATAAGACTTAAATATTCATTCTTACTTTCACCGAAAAGAAAAACACATGCTCTCAGCATGTCCTCAAGAGTCTGAATGGTTCTCTCAGACTAACCATCCGTCTGCGGATGAAAAGGTTACACTGAATCTTAACTTTATGGCCGAAGCACGATGCAACTGTTTCCACAACCTAGACGTGAACTTAGGATCTCAATAAGATATGATTGAAACTGAATTACCAGGCAACCTAATTATTTCATCCATGTATATCTTAGTCAAGTTTCGAGACATCAAAGGTTGACTTAATATGAAGAAAGCGAGCAGACTAAATTAGTCTATCCACAATCATTCATATCAAATCACAACCTCTAGGTGTCCTGGGTAACCTTACCACACAATCCATTGTGATATGTTCCCATTCCCATTCAGGCACAGAAAAAGATTACAAGGTAGCTATAGCTTTCTAGGGTTCAACCTTAACCTACTGGTACACACTACTTTTAACCACATACTCAGCTACACTCTTCTGCATATTTGACCATCCGTTTCAACTACTTGAGATTCATATACATCTTAGTGTTTTCCTGAAAGCATATCATACATCAATACATGCACTTCCATAAGAATCTTTTCTTTCAATTCAATATCTCAAGGTACACACAACATGTCATGTTAATATAACACCTTATCATTTAAAAACTTAAACTCTGGTCTCTTTTCCTCCTATCATGTCATGCATGGTCTGGTTTAACTCACTATCACCCTTTAGTAGTTTCTTAATCTACTCATAAGAAGTAGGCTTAACTTACATCTGTACAATCAAATCACTCTGTGTCGTCACCCCTAAGTCTAAGTTCAACTTCCACATTTCTACTAACAGGTCTCTATTGAAACCTGTCATAGAGAATGCATTAGTTGTTGAACTTGACTTTCTGCTGAAAGCATCAGCCACCATATTCTCCTTACCAGGGTGATAATCTATTGTCACATCATAAAGATAGTGACACCATGTCTTTAAAACATGAACTACATCAACTATCTTTAGATCACATATCGGATAATACTCCGCATTCTATGCTACTTTCTTATAGCTACATTTTAGCTTTATGTTTTACTCTTTTCTCTAAGTCATTTCATGTTGTTCAAGTACCGTTCAGATTAACTATCTTAAAACCCTAGGTCACTATCAAAGTCAGTTTACTTTTCATAGACTATATCTCAAGATCTTATTTTACAGAGATACTAGCATTCAAGGTTTAATCACTAATGAGATCCCTTAAACTACTACAACTTTATTCATTCTAGGGTTTGATCCTTTATTAATAGCATAGCATTATTGTGTGTGTGTAATCGATTATATAAATCAAATTGAGTTGCTTGGGTCAATAACATATTAACCCAGCACTCAACTTTAATTACATTAGCTGAAAATTCAGTTTTCATAATAGTTTCTGTAATTCGTTTATTAAACAGCTAACAGAAGCTCCAAAAATTTTGGAAATTTTATATGTTATACCTAATGAAGTTTCAGACCTCTAGTAAAAATTTGAGATCATTTCAAGTTACCAATAATTAATTAAAAATCAAACAGTGCGCTGCTATATAGCAGTCTGCAGCAGATTCGGTCGAGTTGCACCTTACTGTAGAGATCAAAAGTCATCCAAAAATTACGCCAATTTAACAGAGTGTCTAAAATTGTGTTTTTCAAACACAGTTAAAATTTGAGATCAATTGGATATACCAATAAAAAGATAAAATTCAATTACAACACTGCTATATAAATCTGAAAATGTGATCGGTCGAGTTTGAAACTCAGCCGATGAACAGGTCAGAACATTCTTAAAAAATTCTGATATCTTCCAATGTTGTTCACATTTTATATATCCAAATCATATCCCAATTTTAGCCAAATTAGAGTTACACATAAGATACTAAAAATCATTTACTAAAACACCTTACTTGTCAAATTTGTATTTATGTATCATCAAAACCCTGTTTTGGGCCGATTAGGGTCTATGCTTCTCAAGCCCTAATTCTCAAGATTAAAGAACATTTAGACTTCTTATCTTAGTTAAAACATTCTAGTGTATATACATTCTCACTATATTACGGGTCTAAATCATCCAGAGTCTATTCTTATATTACTGTTAATAGGAGTCATTAGATCCCAGTAACGCATCCTGCCAACCGGACCAGGCCGAACCTGTAGTCCTGAAGCCAAGAGCTACTCGGGATTAATCAACCCCTATTAATCTTAAACATGTGGAAAGAATATCCACTTAGGGCAAACTCATTTATACATAATTTCGGGTCTTCTTTAATACAAAGAAAACAAACATTAAACAATTCACTTCATGTCACAACAATATAAAAGAATCATACTTATTGTACAAACTGAAAGTGAAAATTCATGCATATAAGAGCGTTTCTAATGATCTTTAATCAATAAGCAATATAAAGTAGGAGTTATATCACATCCTTTATTTAATCTCTTACTCCTACATTAATTTCTGATCTCATAACCCTAAGATTTCTAGGGTTTCTCTCTAGCCCATCCTTCCTCTGCATACCTGGCCAGGGCATCCAGAGAAGAACAGACAGAGTAGCTTGATACTGGTCAATCTAAGTATTCAGACACCTGGCCAGGGTATCTAAACACTCAGACCTCCCAGAGCTAAAACACATCATTTATTATTCGTCTCACTCATAACTTTATCTTTTGACCTTAATGATTATTAACGACTCAACTTAAACCCTTTACTTGGTTCTCGTGACCACATCCTTTTCCTGCCATCTATAATAGTATAACAGAACACTTCCTGTTAGAAAATTACAGACAGAAGAAAAACTCTTAAACCTTAATCCTATTGGTCTCTTATCGTCCCCTGACCTTGACTTAGATTATTCACATACTCAACCTATGCTCTGATACCAAGATGTCACACCTCGATCTCACACTAACCACTAATCACGAGATTAGGGCGCGCCAGAGGGATTATCACATAACCAAATCACTGAGAACTTTTTATTTTTAAAACCTCGTAATGATATCCGGATTATTGCTGTAAACTAAAACATAATTAACTATTGCGGAAGCATTCCAATTAAACTGGCTAGAGAACATAAACAGAGTTTACAACATGTAACATTGTTTAACATAAAGTAAACATAACAGTTAATTTACATCTTTTACACATTCGCCATACATACTCTCTCTCTCCCACACCATGTCCCAAGGATCGAGGGGAAAGGACTAAGAGACCACTATCTAACTAAGCTAACTACATATACCTTCTACAGATTAAGCGTTAGGATGAAAAGATCCTCCTGATTCCTGGAATTTGTCGCTGACCTAAAAATGTTTGAGTAGAGGAATGAGCCTACTCGCTCAGTGAATAATATTTCACTTAGCCATCATCGGATAACTCCATAATTTTACATTTAACAGGAATATGTGGATAAAATAACAAACTGAGCAGTTCAAATTAAACAGTGCAATTATCGCAGAAAAGTATACTGAACATTTAAAGAACAAGTATTATAAATTCTAAATCTGAACATACACAAGTTTCGTATTAATCTAACTTAATTCTAAGTAATCATCTTTTAACTTATGCCCTGATCATATGCAGTGTACTCTGCATATAAAGTCTCGTAGCGAACTACGAACCCACCGTACAAGACTTAGCGACACACCCGGGAAATGCTAAGTCACTGCTGTCCTGGTCTGCGTCAGGACTCTCAGGCGCTCAAGGGCCTCACTATACTCTCAAAGAGTGTACTCTAGACTCCTCCTCTAACCTGAGCACACAGGCGGAGAGTCTGGGTTACCACCGTGACACACGCACAGATTATTGTTGAATAACCCCTATTTACTCCAGTGCCACCGTGACACACGCACGGATTATTGTTGAACACTGCCTCTCTGTCCTCGTGCCACCGTGACACACGCACAGATTATTGTTGAACACGAGCCACCGACCATCTAGACACACGCTAGGTAGGTCGTTTCACCCCTAAGGCACAGACCTCTCAAAGGGGTTCTACGGTGTCAGGGCATCTAAGTCTAACACATTTTATTTTAACAAGAAGACTCTTATAACATTTTGTCTCTCTCTCACATATTCGACTACTGGAATATACTGTAAATTCTGTAATTCACTAGCTGAAACTAAAAGTTCAACTTTCATAACATTTCTATATATAGTGCAACAACTATTCTCTTATATCGCAATAACTCATAACTCAGTTATGCTTTCATGTAAACAGATTCGTTCACTGTAAATAGATTTCATATCTATTCCACGTCTCTATACTGATTTCATATTACTGAACATTCAAATATACTGTATTGAAAGGAATACTCAACCTGAAATACTTTATCACATTTATTCGCATCTTACTGAAATTACTCGTAAAGCATACACATTTATTTTACTAATCATTTCATTTCGTTTGAACTATGCAAATTAAAAGTCTAAGGATGCTAACTATGCTCGGCATCTGGGTAATCTCTATTACCCACATATACACATAAACATCATTTGTCATCTATAAACATGACTCAGTATCAACTTATCCAGTTTCGATGCTAAACATCCATTTTATGCTCAACGTATACATTGCAGTTGTAATACAGGAAATTCTATCATTTTCATCAATCATATTACGTATTTCAAGTTCCAATGAATCATATAAATTCATTAATTCAATCCACACTGATCAGATGCTAAACTAAATCATATAACAACATAAGGAAGCAGTTTATGAAATAAAATTCGAGTAACGCCAAATACTGTCCAAAAGCCAAGTATTAGCGAAAAATGCACAGTTTACCGAAAAATTCCAACTAAGGAGTTAAATGATGATAACTAAATGAACTCCTACTCACTGTGTTTCAAACTGTCCGGGTCCGACTGAAGATGCCTCCAGAGCTTGTTTCGGGGCAAATTTTGGGTCGTCTTTTACCTTGGAACAGACCCAAATTTGAACCTGCCAAACAGTTCTACGCTTGCACAGATTAAAGAGGGAGCTGAGCTAGGATGCAGAATCGAAGCAATTGATTGCAAATCTCTGCTCTGGGCACACGGCCGAAGTCGATGCCGCCGTTTGGTGGTGTTTTTGCTGTGCCAGGATGCCCTCTGGCCACGGCTTCACGCAGCTGCTGCTGCAGCTAAATGGGGTGTCGTTCATGCTGCTTGGGCACAGGTGGGCAGCGTTTGGGGAAGGTAGGAAAGAAAAAGAAGGAAGGGGAGGTGGACGACCTGCTCAAACGAACTCTAGGACCCAAAATCGCCCCGCCCAAACTCCCCTTGCTGCTGCCATCCGGCGCAGCTGCAAGTGCTAGCTGGGGCGCCGCCCTAACTAGTGAAGAACGGACAAGGTGAAGAAGAAGAGGAGAGGTACAAGGAGGCGTCGCCCATCCAAAAGCGAAGCAACGTCGCCCAACTCGACCCTGAACCTGTCGTTGCTGCTTGAACACGGCCGGCGCTGCTACTGCTTGCAGGTTGGAGGCGCCACCCAAGCTGGAAGAAGCACCGCTAGGGCGGGCTGGGGGAAGAAGAAAGGCAGAGGAAGGAGAAGAAGAAGAGGGCGTCTGCGGATCGGAGCTACTAAGCCAGAGAAATCGCGCCCAAGATCGCTCTTGGTCACCGCCTGTTGGTTCAATCGGGCGCCGCTCTAGCGGTCCCTGTTGTATCGACCGTGTGAGGAAGATAAAGGCGGAAGGGATAAGCGAGAAAAGGCAAAGGAAAATAAAAGTCTAAAAGAAAAACTGGAAAAATTGCACTATAGGTCCAAGGAGAACAAAAAGTCTATAACTTTCGCCTCGAGGGTCCAAATCGAACGATTTCTTTTGCAAAACTTCAAGCACGAGGTCCTCTACACCCTCGAAGCAAGAAATCATGTTGATTAGATTGTCACAACTAGTCAAAGCACTAATTGAATATGGGTACTTAATGCAACTTAGTTAACCTAACGATCAGCATTGTTATTATCGTTAATTTCCTCAGATGATTCAATCTCATCCATTGATTCACATCTTAGCTTATCTTGATTAACCATGATGTTTAATAAGGTACTTAGCACTAATCAAGGTGTTTCATGCTAATTGAGGTATTTACTGGCTAACCTCAATGTGGGTCATAACAAACTCCATGTAACATGGACAAGTTTTCTCCCACTGAATCTGTGCATACTGAGCACTTCAGTACAGATTGCCAATGTATTCTCTCTCTTTCCAGGTCAAGAGATTTTTGAGAACTATCTCTATAGATCTCTATTCCTATCACATAGGAAACCTCTCTATCTTCCTTAAAGATAATTTCCACTTTTGGATTTCCATTCTAGAACATTTCCATTTCACATCAATATGTGGAATGTGAACACGCTCCCACTAAATCACAGATCCCTTCTTTATCTTTGACATATCAGTCAAACCCTTTGACTATATCATCAAAATAAAGATCCAATTTTTAGTTGCTTGTACTCAATCAATCACATTGATTTGTCCATTGTAACTTATAGACTTCATTTGCATTAGTGGATTCATAAACCTTATAGGCTGTGTCACGTACACATCCTGGTTTTATTCCTTACTGGAATGTGGTTTTAGTATCCATATGCCAAATGTCTTAGTCATTAAGTTGCAATCTACAAGCATCATCCTTCTCAAAATGTTATCCATGTGTCTTAACACTTAAGAATTATTTGCACTTATGGATATGATCCAATGAGTGCTACCATCAAGGTCATACCTTATGGTTCACATGGATGTCATTTAGGATGTAACAGTCATAAACCATAACTCAAGATTCGGTTCCTCATATTCATCTTGATAGTTGACTCATCACATGAACAACTGATCACATGATAATTGAGGTGTATCTATTAAAGATATAAGAACTCACAACCCTTGTGATTCTTAATTTCTTTTATTAGTGCGGGCTATTCTTTTATTAAGAAGAATTCAGTTATTTGATAATCATTCTCTAACTCCTTAGAGTATGATTCCTTCTTGATTCAGACATCACCATGCCTTAATCATGAGTTCACTATGATACACTATCATAATCACTCATAAGGATCTCAAACATTTGGTTCAAGTATTTCATTCATTGATCTCATCAAGAATTAATACTTTACCAAATTTGTACTTCAATTATGATAATCTTGAACACTTCAAGATATTCATATTGGTATTTCTCTAAACACCATTTGAAGTATTAGCATTTATTCCAATAGGTATGTAAATACATCACATGTATTATGCCTAATAGGATAATCACTCTCCCACTATATTAGTGAAGATTGATTAATCATGTCCAAGATATTCATGTCCCTTACTGGTTCTCTAACCAAAAGAGTCTAGTTTTATCCATCTCATGGAAACTAGAAATGAATTTCTCATGATTAATGCTAATTAAATTGTTTGAGTTATCTATAACTTTTAGGTATCATCTTATCTTATGCATATCAAATATCATAAGATAAATAAGGCATTGCCACAAAGATCACATCTTTATAAATTGAAACATCTCTTTATTAATTGCCATCATTGTCACACAATATGCAAAAATAAAGTGTTTCTATCTATTGGCAAGTATGAAATAGCAGTTCATAACTGTATTACATGCCTTATTGGCTGAAATAAACTAAAGTATTCCTATCTATAAAGGCAACACTTGCCCCAAGTAAGAATGCTTTACACTTTTACATCTTGATATCATATATCTCAAAAAGTGTTACAAGTTTATTTACATGACACCTTCAAGTAGAGGCTTCAGTCGCCTCCTTCTTCTTTTGTTCTTCCAGGTAGAGAGGATAATTCCTTTTCCAATGTCCTGGCTTTTGACAATGGTGGCAATTTCCTTTCTTTGTCACGCCTCCCTTGGCCTTGAGAGATGAAGATGGCTTGGACTCCTGGCTAGCTTCAGAACCTTTCTTAGCTTTGCCCTTGCCCTTGCGCTTGGACTTGCCTTTCTTGCTCGTGATCACCATCACAGCTTTAGGCTTGTCCTTCTTCATCTGTAACTCGGTTGTCCTCAACATGCCCAACAACTCTGACAGTGGCCTATCAAAGTTGTTCATGTTGTAGTTCATCACAAACTGAGTGTAAGATTCTGGCAACGATTGCAGTATCACGTCAGTAGCCAACTCTTGGCTCAGTGGAAATCCCAGTCTCTGCAGGTTCTCCACATACCCAATCATCTTGAGTGTGTGAGGACCAACTGGATCTCCTTCTGTCATGACGCACTTGAACAATGCCCTAGAAACATTGTACCTCTCTTGCCGTGCCTGATCTTCATACATGTTCCTGAGATGCAGAATCATCTCTATGACACCCATGTTCTCATGTTGCCTCTGCAACTCATGGTTCATTGAACATAGCATCAAGAACTTTGCATCAATGGCATCATCAGAATGCTTCTTGTAAGCATCCCTTTCTGCCTTTGGTGCATTAGGAGCGGGTTCCTCTGGAATTGGAGTATCCAGGACATAGAGCTTGCGCTCTTGAGTGAGAACAATTCTCAATGTCCGATACCAGTCGTGGAAGTTTGTCCCATTTAGCTTGTCCTTGTCAAGGACCGATCACAAAGAAAAGTTGTTGTTGTTTTTTGCCATTTGAACTACAAAAAGGAAAATATGCAATTTTAGTCCAAAACTCATTTTTGACTTATTTGATTGATTTGAAAGTTTGACGATATAATTAGGCCTTTAATTAATTATCGCTCCCACTATTTTACTTCAAATTGATAGCCCTCACCATCAATTCAGAAGATTGCAGCGTACAACCTTCTAGTGGGCAAGATCCTGAAATCCTCTAAGCCATGGACCAGCTAGGGCTGTCACCCACAACTTAGATCTCTCAGGTAGGCAACTTTTGCCAATTGCATCATATGCAACTCTTGATAAGATGTCATATACAACTCCTTGCAATGATCATCTCCATGCCTCAAGGTACTAGATCCCATCTAGATCACCTTGTTAAGTCTGACCCAAAGCAAACACGATGAATATGCACCCTGCTAGGGCAGACCCACACATTCATCCTTCACGCTTCCACGAGATAGACGGTGCACCACGCTAGGGCGTGCCCACACTTGGTCGATCAAGCTTTTCACGTGTGTCGCATCTGGAAGGCATCTAAAACTTAATATTTTAATGAGGGATTTGGTTTTTATATACATATACATATCCAATCACCATAATACATAGTACGTATCATATACATGCTATATCCCACAGAAAACATGCACAAATGATAAAAAGCGATGATTATGGCCATCCTAATGTGATTCCTTGAGCCAAGAGGAATCACGGTCATCTAGGTCTACATCACATGCAACCTGTACATGATGAACATCTATGCATTGCCATCCGAGTTGATCAACTCATCACATGAATGATTTGTACTCTCCAGCCGGTCGTCTGGGTGCCACCAGCCGATCGGTTGGATCCTCCAACCGATCGGTCCGTCTGGTCATCGTGCATCTCGTCATGTCCGCCACCCGCTCATCTTGCTCCTCAAACCAGTCATCAACCAATCGGTTCACTCCTTGAACCGACCGTCTTAGCAGTCGTCTTGATGTCCGCCGGTCTTTGACATAACAGGAAATAAAATCTATCCTATTTATTACATTGCTTTAAAAGGGAAACCCCGAGTTACATTCGGGGGGAACAAAGGTAGGAAAGAATCTCGAATTATTTCGAGTTACATCAGGAATAGGAGAAGGAAGATCGGTGCGCAGACCGAGATGCACACACAACCAATCACAGATAGGGGTTTATAAGCCATAATCATGCTACATACATCCACCACAAAACTCGTTTAAGGGCGACGCGTATCGAGTGCATTAATAATACATATCATATATGTAATTAGGGATTTGTGGATTTAGGATTGGACATGCATAAAGCCTATATTATTCGCATCGTATGCAATAAATAAAGGCGACAAACCAAAATCGATCATATCGATATTCCTAAAATATAGAACAGCTGACGTGGCTCTGATACCACTGTTGGGTATTTAGGGGAGACAGAGAAGGCAGCGGAAACAAAAAATTTTCTCCCCAAACCCAAACCGAGGAAACGTGTCAACGTCTATATAATAAGAAAGGATGGTTTGTGGAATCATACCTTGTCGCGAGGCTTGCTCGGCGACAATACCTCGCGCAATGCGCGGTCTTCAACTCCGGACTTCGACGGCGTCTGTATAGCTCCTGGTCGCACCGGGACTGACAACTCCTACTCGAACCGGACTGTCGGATGACAGTTGTCCTCCTAAGTGGCAGTGTCCTCCTGCCTCTGTAGTAGTCCACACGGACCACCTGGAACTCCACTCTCCTTGTCCCACAAGGAAGTGGAAGGAGTCGCACCCTCCTGTTGACGTACTAGTCGCCAACACGCTCTCCTGCCTCCTGTTGCAACTGCAGTTGTCCTTCCCTTGCTACACCTCCCTTTTGCGGGAAGCACTTTCTCGGGCTCTCTCACGGTTACCAAAACCAGAGAGAACGACAACTTGCAGAGCAACTGGTTGCACTGAGCTGTACTTTGAGAAGCCCCCAATACCCCTATATATATAGGAGAGTCATGGGACAGGGTTCTCCATCCCGGGCAATGCGGGACTAAAGCAGGAGTAGAAGGGTTCGAGAATTTTCCACAAAAAGCAACCGGTTCGCAACTTGAAATGATCGGTTCACTGCTGAACCGATCGGTTCGGCCATTGAGCTGATCGGTTGGACCTGAGCCGATCGTTTGGGGCACTCCAACCGATCGGTTGGTGCCCTGAACCGATCGGTTCATGGTCCTAATCTGGCTCAAAAAGACTTTCCTTGTTTCTTTCCCAATTGGTATCGAATACCAATATTATTCCCAATCGAATTGGGCAATTTGAAACCAAAGGAAAATTCTTGCCGACATGACTTTTCCCAACTGGTCGGTTGCACCAGTTGAGCCGATCGGTTCAACCCTTGAACCGTTCGTTTCAACTTGGGCATGAGCCGATCGGCCTGGACACTCCAGCCGACCGGTTCAGCAACCTCAGCCGACCGGTTCATCACATGAGCCGATCGGTTGGGAGCACAGGTTGGGCAAAATCAGTCAAATGCGATTTCAATCAATCCGATACTCCAATCAATGCGTCCAACACCTTGAACCATACAATATTGAGCCATCGACTGATTGAGTGTTTAATTGAACTACTAAACTCCTTTAGTAATCAATCTAAACATTGCTTTGTGGACAAAACTCCTCTTCCAGGTTAAATCCTATGTGTGTGACCCTGCAGGTCCATTTCACGTTGGCAGTGAAAGTCTATAACACTTATGACTTCACAAGCAAAGAGCGGTGCCTAGTCACACATCAGTGCTACCCAAGTGAAAGTAGAAAGTTGGAGAACAACTTTCATCCTACAATCCGTGAATGGTGTTACAGTGAATGTATAATTCCTTTGTCGCTGATATCCCGAATGAACTCGAGGCATGGAACAGTCATCCTGTCAATGTTCATTCACTTCCTTGATCTCAGAGTAGACTGGAAGAGATATGTATGGCATCAATATCATATACTGATTCACACATGTATGCACGCCTTTCTCAATCCTACTCATCAAGTGGCCATGGATATCATACTCCCTTAGGAGGGACAAATCCCATATCTATCACTCACCCCTCAAAAGCCCCATGTGTCAAAGCCACCCAATCATCACCTTTATAACAACCCATGTTTCAGGACTGCGTTTGATGATGTCAAAGTGTGCCCAACGACATGTGTTGAGTGTAGTGATTTCAGGTCTAAGAATCACACTCACCACCATCACTGTGAGTACTGACTGTGACTACCATCTCATGGTTCCATGTGTCAAACTCACGGTGGGTCTGTCCGGTACACTTGTTCTCTAACAAGTACCTATGTGTTTGGTTTGATATCTCTATATCATGACAAATGAGATTCTGTCATCAACCAACACCACAATCTAGTCTTGTGTGTCATTGCTGTCTATCTACCTTCCACAATGACATCCGACTAGGGACATATCAAGAATGTACAAACTCTTAGCATCCGTATGATCTCATCGTTCAGGTCATGAACCTGAAGGCATACGTCATTGAGTACTGTCATTCTCTAGACATTCAATCTGTTCTATCACTATCTCATATGACTGAACCAGAAAGAATTAGAAGCTTGCCTTTGATGTTTATCAAATCAATCTTAATGTATCCCACCAATCATCCCATGATTGGCTCTCAGGGCATACATACCAACAGTTCTTGGATAGGGTTAGAGGAACCACAATAAAAATATGTGATGATATAAAATAAAGTTATGGCATCTCAATAGAACCCTAAGTCAATCCTAAGGTCAAGTAGGGATGAGATTGATGGGAGTAGGAGTTGATTGTTCCCTGAATGCAGAAGACCATAGGGTCATGAGGTAACAACTATGTTTTCTTGAGGCCCATGAGTGAGGAGATTGGCCACCTTCATTAGTTCATGGGGCCCAATGGGTAAATGTGATAGGCACTCCCTAGATGCATAAGGGTGAGATCACCCCAAAAGTACTAGAACCCTAGAGACCTTGAGGGAATGGCTAAGGATCATAAAAAGAAGTTATGATAAGACTCAAAAGTTATGAGGAAATTTTTTCCTACAAGTTTGCATAGAATTAAGGGAATGATGGTATGAGGAGAATCATTCTACCTAAATATGAAATTTAAAATGGTGATGTGTGATTCACCATCTCTACTCTTGGAATGGATGAGCTTTGTATTAGGACTGTATCCAAATGCTTATTTCATCTCGTTATGAGTGTGAGAGATTAGGAAGACACATGCCATGTTAGAAATGGAGATGATATGAGAAAAAATACTTAAGTTTAAATCCTTTTAGGATAATTGAGAACTTGAGGAATTACCACACCCTTAGGAGAGAATGTTGGATAAATGGTTTTGGAAAACTAGGTGAGCAAGTTAAATCACAAAATCAAGATTTCAAATGAGGATATAATTATCGTGTGGTTAAGATTGAATATAGTAATCAAAATAATGGATACAAGAGTTTAGGTATCAAATAAAAGTAAACCAAGCTTGACTTGTTGACTGAGCTTGAAAAAACTTAGTTTGATGATCCAGAGTTAGTTGAGATGTAGGGTTTGATGGAGAAGCCTCAGACCATCCCTTGATGGGTGTGAATAATGGAATCCAATATGAAAGTCATATTTGAGTTCCTGAGGATTCCCCCTTAAAGACTCATATCCTACAAGAGGCTCATGGTTCTAAGTATACAATACACCCCGGTACCACCTAGATGTTTAAGGGATTACAACGATATTTATGATAGCCTAGAATGAAAAAAGACATAGAAATATATGTAGCCAGTTGTCCCACATGCATGATGGTGAAGACTGAACACCAACAACCTGATGGGTTACTGCAATCAATTGAAATTCTTGAGTGGAAATATGACCAGATCACTATGGATTTTGTGATGGATCTCCCCAAGATAAAGGAAGGTCATGGTTCAACATGGGTTGTGGTGGACTTCCTAACCAAGTTAGTGCATTTTCACTTCCTTAAAGATTACTACCAAGGTGTCAGACCTGGTTGAACTATATGTTAGAGAGATAGTTCGCCTACATGGTGTCCCGAGTTCAACTATTCCCGATCAGAACCCTAAGAATATATGGAGGCAAGTACATGAGGAACTCAGTACGAGGTTGAAATTTAGCACAAACTATCCCTCCAGACTGATGGATAGTCAGATAGGATGACGCAAACCTTAGATGATATGTTGAGAGCATGTGTGTTCGATTGGGTGGATAATGGGAGTAGTACTTTCCCTTAGCTGAAGTTTCCTACAATAATAGTTACCAAGCCAGTATCGAGATGCCTTTGTATGAAGCTCTTTATGAGAGGCTGCTTCGATCACCACTTCACTAGGATGATGTCGGTGAAAGGACCATGTTGAGGTTAGAGGAACCACAATTATATGCTGAAAAGGTCGCTTTGATCGAGTAGGGGCTGAAGAAAGCCCAGGATCGACATATGCCGTATGTTCATGTAGAGCGGACAAACTGTACGTGACTATGTATTTTTGAAAATATGACCCCTTTGAGTTATAGCTTAGAATAGAGGAAAGTTGAGTCCCGATATATGGATCTGTTTGAGATTCAAGAATGGATGGGTAAAGCTGCATAACATATAAAATCAGCGCCGCAATATAGTATGATGCATGATGTGTTCCATGTGCCCAATCTGAAGCACTAAAGGATCCAAGCCATGTGTTGAGAATTGAACCTATTGAACTCTAAGGGAGGCTAATATACCCTAAGTCACCTATGAGGGTATTGTATACCAAGGTGAAAGAGCCCAGGAATATAAAGATAGAGATGATAAAGGTTCTTTGAAAGCATTATGGAGAGGATGAAGCCACATGGGAGATAAAGACGGACATAGAAAAGTCTTATCCTGATTTGTTTGTATGATTAGTTGAATTTTAAGGACAAAATTTCTATAAGAGGGGGAGGATGTTTTAACCTAATTTTTCCCCATGTAATTATATAATTGAAATACACTTATTTGGATAGAAGGGACATATTGGAAATATGTCATGCTTTGTTTTGAAAGTCAAACTTTCCTTTGCAAAACTTCCCTTTGTTGTGAAATTTGTGCTTATACTATTTGTTAATCCAATAATGAAATATTGGGAAAAGGATGACAAGAAAATCTGATAATGAGAAAAAAGAAAAAGAAAATAGATAATAACTAAGTATATTTGTGAGAATGATGTAAAATTTTCTAGAAAGTGATATGAATGGCCACTAGTAATTGGTTTTCGTTTGCACATGGTTTCTAATAAGAAAAGTAATTAAAATAAAGAGTATAGAAAATAAAGAAAGGGAAAAGGATGTTTTTTAATGCTTGAAATATGCTTTATAGAAAGAATACTTGCATATTAAGAAAAGTACCTTTTCATTTCGAGTTTTAGTCACAAACCTTGCCCATGTTTAGGTAATATCATTAAGAACTTTCTTCCAAAATTGGAATCAAAATGATAAAAGGAGAAAGAGATATGTATTATTTAATAAAAAGTTTACATATGGCCCCTTGTGAAACAAAATAGGAAGATGGGGTTTTTGTGCCCATGATAAATATCCAATGTAATTTTAAATGAAAGACAATTCCACCAAAAGACTATGGGAGGAAAAACCATAACTTTCCAAGATGTATTGTGACATGGAAAATTAAATGTATAATAATCTAAAATTTGCTAAAGAGACAAGGTTGGACTAATTAATGGTTTAGTCTGGATGCAATATTTTGGCAAGAAACATGTAAAGTCTTTTGGAAGTCTATCATAAGTTTTTAGAGGAAAGTGAGTTATGAAGAGGGAGATGCAATATTTTTTGGATCATGGTTTTATTTTAAAAAGAAAGAAAACTTTTAGAAAACTTTTCCTTTCCCTTCACTGATAGCCCTAAAATGCTATCAGTCTCTTTCCTCTATCCCTCACAACCTTAGAACCTATAAAAGCATGGGAGGTCATTGAGGTAGGAGAATAGAACTAGAGGAACCCCTTCTATGAAGTGCACAACCAAGACTAGTTGATGAGCGTTGATGGTGTCGCTTTGTCATCTTCATGATGAAGCAAGTGCAGACAGGCTCAGTCAAGTTCTAGAGCATGGTCAGAAGGTGGAGGAACTTTGGGAGATCTGCTAAAGTCATCTCTTCATTTTTGGGGATCAAGGTAAGACCCACGACCATCCTTCTTGTGCTTTAAAGATGTTGCAACTCGCGACTACTAAGAACCCCCTCTACACCTGACCATCTTCGGCCGCGTAAAGCATCAACATGGGACTAGTGGAGATAGGAAGAAGCTTTCCCAACCCTCTTGGGCTTCATGGCCTGGGATGGTGTGAGAACTGGCTGCAATACACTCACCTAAGGTTGGAGCCTCGCTATCATCACGAGGTTAGGGGTAAAAAAAGAGAATGGCCGATATACCCTAGCATGCACACGTAAGGTGTGGGGGTACGAGGGTCTTTTCCCCCTTTAGAACCCAGCAAGCTGACTATTAAGAAAAACAAACTTTTTGCTATTGTGGCAACACCTAATTGGCCAATAAATGGATTATTTGAAATAATTATAGAAATTGCTAGGATTCTCTGATGAAAACAAGTTATATATATAATTTGACCAGTAGAATGAAAGGAGCACAAAGAAAACATTTGAAACTTGATAATGCTTCCTTTTCTGAAAGTAGTGCAAAAATGGGTTTAAATGGTGATTAGTGTATTAAAAACCCTAGAATTGGTACATTAACTTGTTAGATATGTCAATGCTCTCAAATCATGTTATAATATGATAATATTGAAAATAATGATGATCCAAGATAATCATGACCATGTTGATAATAGTTAGGGTTTCTAATGAGAATAGTCATGTATATGAATAAGTAGGTTTTAAATGATCCTAACCTACCACACTATTAATGATGTTTATCTGATCTAAGTGTTCATGATAAAATAGTATGGTAGATTTGATAGTCATGACAACACCTAATATATATTAGGGTTATTAAGCCATTAAAGTGATAATCATAGGAATTAGGGTTTCGAGGCATAACCCTACTGGTAACTCGATACCATGGAAACCTAAACCATAGACTAGAGCCGAGTATGGATTAAATTGAATAACATGAATGATGACTCTTGATGATTTACATACATGTAGATTAAATGATTGGATTCTTCTTTGCTTGCTTGGATCTGTTGATTGGTTGATTGAATCTACTTGAAGTATAATTGTATAATCTTCATGGCTCACCAACAAGGTATGTGGTTATGCCTATGACTAACCATATTAGTTTCATGATGTTTTACCCAGGTTTTCTGGATTACTTGAAATTAAATGCTTGGCTATCACAATTTATGCTTATAACTTGCTAAAACCCGCATACCAACATTGGAGGTTTTAAAATGGAAAGGAATGAAAATTCATAGTGATGACTTAAGACCAGGCCCCAGATTGGGAAGATCAGACCATGCCTTAGATCGGGAAGGTCATATGAGGTCAGGCCCCAGATTGGGAAGACCAACATGACACCTAACTCCAGATTGAGAGGTGGCCAACATAGGCACCTGGCTCCAGATTGAGAGGTAGCCTATAGTCCACTATAGAGACAAAACCCTAAGAGAGGGTATCCTAGAGGTTGAGTAAAATGGGTTGAGAAGTTATGAAGAAAATGATAAATTTTTATTCTATAACAATAATTGATGTGGATATGTTGATATAAGTATATGCGAACATTTTGGTTCCCCCACATACCAGTATAACTTGTTATACTACCCAAATTTTTGTTTGTCAATCTTTTAGGATAAACTACTATTCTGCAAGTATGGTGGAAACTGATATCCAATAAAAGAAGGCACAAAATGAAGAGACATTAATGTAACCATGGAGGTTATAGTTAGATAGATTTTATTTCATGTTTCAACTTTATATATCTAGATCATGTAATTTTCTAATGGAATATGTTATATCAGTTTTGTACCAAACTCCTTTTTATTAGTGCAATTTATTAATTATTTTTTGTTATTTGCTAAACCTTCGGTCCTATAAAGAAGGTAATGGCCCTTTCCCTCTTAGTCCTCATGAATAGGGGATAGTCTGGGGAGGGGGTCGTTACATTTGTATCAAATATGGTCTACCATTTAACCTCTAGTAATTATTGAATTTTCAAGAGATCTGTAGAGTCCCAAGGGAATTATTAGAGTGTTTTCCAAAGACGATGGTGTCTAGAAAGGAGTATGATCTGGGGGTTGGCAATATTTTTCCTCTACACCACTAGTCGGATTACAAGGACTCCCAGACCCATGCATCTGACCTAGCCAAAGTCAGAGGACTTTACTCAAAATAACACACCTCTAAGAGTTCTCATCTAATTTCATCACTTCTCTACCCCCTTCTCTCCCTGAACCCTAGGTACATGTATTTGATCTCTTTATCCCTTATGGGTACCAGGGTTATGGATATTAGGAATTAAGGTATCCTCCGCCAAATAATAAAAGTGGGCATAATGATAAAGAGAAAATGTTTTATGGATAAACCCTAGATGGAACTAAGGCTGGGTTGGGAAACAACCTTAGTAGGTCAAGAGAATCACTAAACCTAAGGTACATGTTGTAGTCCCTTACCTAAACCCAAAATCTTAATCCTGGGGTATGAGAAAAGCAACATAAAAATGATAACGCCACCACATTAAACCTTAAGCCAAGTTTCAAATTAAGTAGTTCAAGTATGCCCATGAAATAAATCAATGGATTTGAGAGTATAACCAACTATGATTTATGGATATAGGTGTATCAAATTGATTAAACAAGTGGACTCTCAACTTTTGATATCATTGTAGAGTCACGGAAAAATGGGAAATACTAGGAATGAGAAAATCTAGTCATTTAAGGGAAATGAGTAATTATATCATAACAGTGCCAAAGTGCACATTGTCGCATCCTCCCCCTTAAGAGGAATTTTGTCCCCAAAATTCAATATTGTCAAAAATATACATGATCTCATTATTCACGTCATCATTCTCAGTATCATTATGATTACATCACCAAATTGACAATTCACATGGTTGAAGATCCGAGGTACAAACTAGAGATGATCAAACTATTCCAAAAAAGATATTAACTTTTCAAATCCAGTTATATAGAAAGTTATGAGTCACTCATAAAAAGGAGAAAGATCACCATAATTAGACATCACATTTCAAACTTTCAAAGATATGGTGATCTCAAAATCATAAGTTTGTGTCAAGAGTATATCAATTCATACTATGATATTGGTTTATATTTGCACAAGTTTTATTTCATATTTTAGTTGTTCCCCATGTTGTTTAAAATATAAAGACTATATGCCAAGTCAAGATACCTAATAACAGAGAAGAGATGAGGAGTCGCCCTACTTTGATCTAGTGGGTGGTCTCTGGGTTCCTTAGAGAAAAGATGAGATGAGGGAGGACTCTCTAGAGTTTCAAGTAAGTACCTTTAGGTCCAGTTCTGGATCGACTAAATCCAGGTACAATGGGGAATCTCAGAAAAACCTTTGTGAAATGGATAGGAGGTGATTACTAGCCAGAACCCCAAGCCTAGACACCTACATTTAACCATTGTGACTTCAAGGTTTCCTAGGTTTAAGACATTGGAGAAGTTATATACTTAATGCATATGGAAGTGTGTTGTATTTGGTACCAATTGTCATAGAATCATTATTAACCCAATCACAATCCCACTTCCTAGACAATGGTAGAGGGATTGAAGCACCCATCCCTGGATGTCCCAATGAAAATAAACATTGGCATATGCAATAAGAAATGATATCTCAGATTAGAAAAAGAGTTATAAAAACTAACAAACATGATTTAGTGAACTTGTCCTTCTCATCAGAGTACTCAAGAGTAGAAGTAGCTAGATCTTAGTCATCTCTCTTTGAAACTTGTATGTCTAATAGGAAAAGTTCATGACATGTGGTTAGAGCAAACACACATGTACGATGTAGATAAAACAAGTGAAATTGTATAACTAAATAGGCTTTTAGCATTTACAAAATTATCAAGAAGAAAACTTTAAGTAAATAAAATCTTTCAAGAAAACACCATGCATTTTATAATATATTTCCATTATACATTTTATATGACCATTATTGTCAAGTATATATGTATTAAACCATGTGAACACCCAAAGGTGAGGGTCTGTTTACCTCCACATCAAATATATTTATTTCAACTGAAGGTGTGGAACTTTAGGTGTAAATGTACATTAGGCCATGTTTACACCCAAATGCGAGGATTGTTTATATCTATGCATTAAACCCTGGATACACCCAAGGGAAACCCAAAACTCATAGGTCTCTTAGGACCAGTCACATGATGTCATGTGTCAAAGTAGGATCCATTTTCATGTCAAAGTTCAATGTCAATGTATAATGTATTTCTATGATATGTACAAGTTTTTTAGAATATACTTATAATGGAAAATTAGAACATTGTATCACAGGAAAACAATTAGTTCATCCGAATACTATTATATTGCAAGAAAAAAGAAATAACTCACACAATACAAGAGAATGGTACCATAAACATGTCAAGGAGGATAATAAGCGTACCTTCACCAAAATTTAGAGTAAATGATCTTTGGGAGTCAAGAGTAGGTCAGAGTAAAATACTGGCATAATAATGGGTATACATATATTATTCTAGTCATTAAAATGTAGGGTCATAGGGACCCGATCAAGGTTTTTTTAGTATCATTATTGTTCTTAGATTTGGTATCTCATCGACTATTGTTTCCAATTTATCAAGTTTTCAAGACCAACATCATGTATAAACATCATCATTATGGTTCACACCTAATCCATAGTCTGCCACTTAATCCCTAAATCATCATCAAAGGTGAAGTCCAAGGATCAAAATCAAGGAGTTCACAAGATTTAGTACTCTCATATACAAAATTCACAATTTTAGGGTTTAACACCCACCATCGAGATGTATTATCATTTTGGACACTTAATCATATTCTTAACATCAAAAGTGAAATAGTGAACAAATTTAGGATTTTGTCCCACCATTAGCAAACTCATATCAACATGGTTTAGAGTCTCAAAACATAACCATTAGAGTCCAGTACTTAATATTTTAGATATTAGTCACCATAATGAAGTCATTAACTAATTTTAGTATTCAAGGATTGAGAAATCAAAAGTTATTGAATAGGATAGATATAAAGATCTAGAATCATTATCTAAATGTTTGATTTATCAAATATAATTGAAAGTGAAGCAATGTGATATTTGGATGTTTAGATACTTATGATGATAATTAGGTTTTCAAAGTAGTTCCATTAGAGTACTCTTGTTTTTTTGATGAAAAAAGACTACTTATTTGCATGATTTGGATCATACTAACATGATTTATAAACAAAATAGGGTAGGATAACTTCTTTATATTTTCTTTGAGATTTCCCTTGCAAAAATGGTCCTTGTAATGGACCAATTTTACTGATATGATTTTGGCCCAACCATGCCCAAGATGACCCTTTCCTTGGCTTAGCTAGCCAATAACCAGCCCGGGTCGATTCTTTGCCTCATCGCAAGGGAGTATTTCCCCTATTTACCTTACTAAAAAATAGAGAACTATGGCCATTGTTTTACCAATGCCCTTTTGCAGCTCACAACTAATGAAGATGGCCAAGAACTTGGCTGGTCAGCCTTCACATGGTTGTGCGAAGGTGACGATGAGGCTTTTTTTGGATGAGGGAGCAAAGGGACGAAATCCCCAATGGCTGCCATAGAGGGGCCACAAAAGCAGGAAGAAAAGAGGGAAGAAGAATTTGAAGGAAAGGGTGGTGATTAGGACTAAGAGGTGGCAAAAAGCAATGCAGAATCGAAAGGGGAAGTAGTCAAAGCATGTGGGATTTATATAGGTGGAAAGAAAATAGGTTTAGGGGTTCTTAATTAGTGGTTGTCTAGGGGTGAGAAATAATGGCAACAAGGAGTTAGAAATCTATGAAATCAACACCAAATCTATCCTCTATAAGGATGAATTAGGTCTGATCAACAAGAGAGAAGCAAAGAGGCTTCTGCGAGGGCAAGATCCAGGGAGGAAAAATCATGCCTCTTGGCCCTACTTTCCTAAACAAGGTCCAAGGTTGAAGACAAACATGACACGTTGAATCTTGATCCAAAGACAACTATGTTAGGAGTGAATAATCCATTGCCACATAGTTCAGGGTGGAAAACCCAATTCAAGGTAGCAACAGATGGTTCCATCAAATGCGTCAAGCCCAAATAGCAAAAGGAGAAAATAGAGATGAACAAATTAGATAATCTACGCTAGATTTTTAGAAAATAATATAAAATTATAGGAGTCTTCAAATGAACTGAAATTGCGAACACAGGTTCATCATAAAGAGTAAGAACACATGTGCTAAGTTTCAAATTAATTAGATCAAGAATGTCAATGAAACTAATCAATGGATTTGAGAGTATGCATCAACTAGTATTTTTATGAATATAGGTGTAAAATTGATTCAAAAAGTGGATTTAAACCTTAGAGGTCATTGTATATTTCATGGAACAATGGGAAATGTTTGGAGTAAGGAAATCAAGTTAGTTGAGGGTAAATGATTAACTAAATCATAATTGTGCCAAAATGTACACTGTCACATTTTCATTATTGAGAAGATTGGGAACTTTTTGAGACACCTTTGGAGTATCAATGATATAAAAAGGTATATGATGGAAATATTTTTAGGATAAACTCAATAATACAAATATTTGAAGATGGAAAATATTAGTGAATAAGTAGGGTAGAGGGACACGACAAACTAGTATATATTGAAAAGAATGCCTATGAATTTATTGTCAAATATTCATATAATAAGTTGAAAAACCTTGAAAAGACCGATGAAAAATCTTGGAAATCCTAGGGGAATGGATGGTCCATAAAACGTTCACTCATTTTGTTTCTTATGCACAACAAGTTGTTGACATATTTATTAAAATTGGAATGGAAAACTACAAATGATGTTTGTGAACAAGGTTTCAGACGAAAGAGGAAAATTCATTCCATCCCTTCTTCTCCTATTTTTAGGTGTTCAAACTTCCTTTGAATCACCTTTTTAGATTTCTCTTGGATGTGATTAATCATGTCTTGTTATGGTTTACACATTGATTGAGTCTCTATTTTACTATAATTTGATATTTTTGTTGAAAAATATGTTTATATATATTTCATATTGTGTTGTATGTTTCTATATAACTATAAGTATTTTGGTAGTTCTAGATCCACCATGTCTTCATTTACTACAATACTATTTCTCTATTTAACTAAAACTTTTTCCTCTAATAGATAGGCTTATTTTGATTTCAGATCAAGTGCATTTCCATGACTATTATTTAATATTTTTCTTAAAAATATTTTCATTATATTTTGTGCCAATGCATTGTTGTGGTTATTTATGTATATTATATATAATTTTATTTCTCACATATTTTTATATTTTGTGACTTGTATGCTTCTATATGGCGTGTTCTTTTATGAATAATATCTATAACATTGAGTATGTGTGTATATGGTCTATTTATTTATACATATTTTTGGAGCATAGTACTACGAGTGTCATATTTTTTTATCCTACATTTGGAACCCTATGCTAGTTCATTTCTTCATCTACTTTTTATGTTAGCATTTACTTACTCCTCTCTTCCTCTTTGTCTCTTCCCTCTTTTCCTTCATCTCTCCTTCTTCTTAAATCTCTCTCCTTCACATGTTTAATGAGGCACCCCTACCACACATACCACACATAGGTTCTTGACCTATAGGGAGTGTGGTTCAGTTCGCAGTTATCATATTATTTAACTAATAGGAGAGAGAGGGATGAATAAATAGACGTGAAGTGAAGAAATGTGGATTGAGGTGTAGAAGACACAACAACACTGGAATTGAGTTTGCTTTTGTCAGCATGGACGTTAATACTCTAGGTTCACTCTTATTGGAAAGTGCCATTTATTGCTTTTGTCAACATGTATTTTAATACCCTAGATTTTACCCTCAAGTATGACACTTGTGAGAAAAGACATAGGATATTAGGGAGAGGAAAGTAAGGAGGAAGGAAAAAATGTCTCCTAAATTGAGAAAAGTAATTGATATGAGATTTTGATTATACTAATGGTACATTGCAAGTTAAGTAAAACTATATTTGATGGCGAGAATATAAGTGCACATAAAATACAACTAATTAAGGTCGCAACATGATATATTTTTTGTTCCATTAGAGTTATAGTTTTGTTTCTATTGAACTACAAATATTTGATGGTTATGAATCAATGGTGTCTCTATTTGACCATAATATTGTGCCTCTATTCAACTAAACTTTTTTCTTGATGGGCTTTTTGTGGGTTTCAAATCAATCATGTCTCTATTTAACTATAATTAATACTTTTATTAAGAAAATATGTTTATATATATTTTTGTACCAAGACGTTGTTGTGATTATTTATGTCTATCATATATAATAGTATTTCTCATGTATTTTTATATTTTTGTGTCTTGTATGTTTCTATATAGTGTGTGAACTTTAGGATAATACTCTATAATATTAATTAACTGATAGGAGAGACAGTGATGAAGAAATGGAATGGAAGTGAAAGAAAAAAAAAAGTGGGTTGAGGTGTAGAAGCTACAACAACATCTGAATTGTGTATGCTTTTGTCAACATGCTTGTTAATACTCTAGTTGGAAGAGTGCCATTTATTGGTTTGGGTTTCGTGAGATACACGTTTAGTTCTATAGATTTGAAATTCAAGTGTGGAAAATGTGAGAAAAGAAAGAGCAAAAAAGGACGGGAAAAATTGTCTCCTAAATTGGAGTTCATACGTACTGTAGTTTTCTTGTGCTGATCGGTTTAATTACTAGTTGGCGTTTCCATTACATCTTAATCTGCATATTCTCTTGGATACATATAAATTAATCGGATACTACCCCACTCCGTTCCTTCATGAACAACTACTACCACTCCATGCTGGTTTTCCCATATGTTTATCAATTGACAACTGCGCAGATATACATGGTACATACAAGCTCCCACCGTCCATAAACAGGGAACACTTTAATCCGCGCGAGTTTTGGGCGCAAAACATAAACTGCAACAGATATAATTGCAATACTTAATACCTTCCATCCATTTATTGTTCTTTCCACTTTGGGATACATGGCACATTCAGGCTTCTTCCGTCCATAAACGGGCACACTGAGATCCGCGCCAGTTTAGACGCACAGCATAGAAATGCAACAGACTTAATTGCAATACTAATTCCCCACCGTTTATTGTTTCTTTCTACTTTGGGATATTACTGTGACATGGCAAAAAGTATCAATGGTGATTAACATGTGTGTGATGAATTAATGTTTTCCCATTAATTTTGATGCCAACCACATGACTAGTTTGTTCTGTTCTCTTTTATCTGATGAAATAAAGTCTTTACTCTTTTGTTCGATGCATTTAAAAAGGGAAACTGAAACGGCATGTGAGGAAAAATACAAGGAAATAGGGTATTCGAAATTTAAATGCATTCGAACGGGTTGAGGCCCAAGTAACCCACCAACGGCCGTCGGCTCTCGTCCATCCATCCCGACCCTTCATCGGGGCACTACTTATATTTCCCGCCGCGGCTCAGCGGGAAACAAGAGAGAGAGAGTAGTAGTAGAGAGACTAGAGACAAGCCGAAGCGAAAGGTAACAGTCGTTCTACAAAAACCCCGCACGAGTCGCACGACGGGACTCCTCTGTTCCCCCAAAGCACGGTAGATAAGCGGTAGGAAGAAGACCTACCTAGATACTCGCTCTAGCACACTACTCGCCCTTCCTCGTCGCCTCTCATCTAGGAGAGAGACCTCTTCCTCCTCATTCTTGGTTCCCTGTCTCGCCGGAGATGAGCCGGCTCTACTCGAAGGTGCCGGTTAAGGCAGGTAGGCACGGTGCGGTTGGATCGCCGGCCCTGTCCACGCCGAGGCGGCTGTCGAAGATTTCCCCCGCAGGCGGTAAGGTCGCTGGTTCGGGCGGCCAGAAGGCCAAGCGATGTGAAGAAGAGGAGGAGGAGCTTTTCCTGTTCTCGAGTAATCGCCGGAGCTCTCCCGTCTTCGGTTCCGGTGATGAAGAAGAACCCGGCTGTAGCAACGGTGAGTGACCGATGAGAGTTCTTTTGTTTTCCACGGGTTTCTCGTTCGCTGTTGTCAGACCGCGCTTCCAACGCTGGCGTTTCTAGCCGCCGTGTCCCGACTACTTCATTTCTGAGTGCTGTGACTACTGTGATTTGATACGCGGGAGAAAAAGAGAAAAAAATGATAAGAAGATGACACTGATTCGAAAAAAGAAACCTAACGGCTCGTCGGATTTGTTGCTTCCTACTCCTATTCGAATGCCTTATTGCTTCATAATTCGAAAACTATTCCTTTATTAATACATGCAGAGATTCGATATCTTTCAGGTTCCTTGGATAGACCAATGCTTGATGCGCTGGACTTTCCTCAAACTTTGATCGATGACCTGACTTCTATGAACATAGGGGAACATGATTACGATTGGTACGTGACCTTTCTTCTCTCTGTGTGTGGACTTCATACACCCCTGCGTGCCTGCTTTTTTTTGTTCGAATGTTAGTCTATTTCACTATCGTTATCTATCTGCCTATAAGTACGATTATGGGCGTAGTATCTGGATGGTGTTAGTACTCCTTCAAATCCTCTCTATGTAGTCATATTAGATATCTGATTACTTCCCTAAAATTAACAAGTGGAATCAAGAATTCCGAAATGTGTGCCATGATTTGTTATTAAATACTTCTATTTTTTTTCTTCTAGTGATCGCTTTTGGCCATTATGTATGGATGATTCTTAATTGGGCTCTAGAGAGATAGCGAATTACTCACTTTTAAAGGTCCTTGATACATTTGGAAATTCTGGAACTATGTAAACCAAGAGGGCATTCGTTAGTGATGATGGGATTTCATTCTAGTCATACTGGCAATGGGTTCGTCTACTTTCCACCTATTCCTACTTTTTGTTCAGGGAGCAATATAACATCTAATCATCAGCCCTTTCTGGGGCAACAACTTGTTCTACCTATTCAATGGTTGGCATGGTTTTAGTATCATAGCTATTCCAGTTATCATAGCTGTTCAGTGTTTGACGTCGTTTCGGAATAATAGCTATTACAATGGTCATATAGTTGATCCTTGACTCCAAAATCGAAGTTGAGACATGAGTATTTTGTTTGGACCTATGACTGCTTGATCTTTTCTTCAATATTCTCTTATCTTCTGACTTCCCTTCCTCACTGGTGTATGGGCTTTGCAGAAGCAACAGTGATTCTATATAGTTCTTGCTGGAATTATAATGGAAAATGACGTGTTCTGCAAACCTGAAAGTACAAGATTAAGGCGAGAAATGAAAAATCACGGGGCAATACCAGCCAACAAGTACTATGTATAGCTACCCCCACACGAGAACAAAGACAAAGAAGAAGAAAGTTACACCCAAAGTGTACAAAACATCCCACTTTTTTTTCTCCTCAGTGCACCACCGCAGCTGCTGGGGATTGCTTGTTGTCGCTGCGACCGCTGACCAGGTCCTCTCTTCTTCCGACGAGGTCGTCTACCTTGTTTCCATCTACGGTACCCGTTCTAGTTGGCGCCTCCAACTAGAACTGCGACGTGCCGCCAAAACTCTCTACACCTGAGAGAGTCGATATGCATCCTCTGTTGATTGGACGGACCATTGTCATTGTCGTAGGCACCGACTAATGAACGTCTTCTTCTGCTTCGATCCGCTGTCGTAGTTGATGTCGGTGTCACCACACCAACAAAGTGCCACCAACTGATGTGCGTCCTTCGTTGCTCATACTTGCCTCAGTTGTGATGCACTGCCGTTGTGTTGCCGACTGGCAACAACTATTTCGTCTTAAGGCAAAGTCGTTGGCCCTCTCTTATCTACAAGAGAGTTGCACTGTCGGTACACCCAATGTGCCACCGACTATCGTCCGCTACTCCGCTTCAAGGCAAAATTGTTAACCCTTTCTTACCACAAGAGAGCACCACCTATTGTTATTGTTCTCTGACTCTTCTACCACAAAAGGCACCAGCAATCAACAATTGGTGGGATCACACACCAACATGTGAGATGTCTCAATGGCCTCCCATAGGACCTCTATTTATAGGCCTCCATGCATGTGGTTGCAACCAAGAATCCTACTCCAATTTCTATTCCAATTCTTAATCCAATTCCAATATTGCACATAAGGAGCCATATTCTTTCCATTTTGGATATAACTGCTATTAGGATTGGCAACACAAAATGTCAACTCCTATTAAGTCCTATTCCAATTAGGCACGGGGCGGAATGTTTGTATCCCAACAATTTTCACAGTGGTCTCTCCTCTTACATCCCCTTAAGATAGATCTGTAAATCATACTGTGAACCACATGTTTTAGGTGTTTTGCTTGTCTGCTGGGCAGTATTTCTTTTCATCATGGTTTGCTTAATCTGTTTCTCACTTCTGCTAACAGTTTCACCTACTCTCTTCCTACACCACTACTGAAAAGCCTAGTTTTCTGGTATTCATTTTATATTCTAATGCCATGCTGGGTTAATGCTAAAAGAAAAACAGACAAGTCTAGTGAACTAAGTCGAGATGAGTAAACCATCAACATTAACTTGTTCATATTCACATCCAAGGCGCTTTTGTGAGCTAAGTAGAACTTGGAGTGGCAACTCCTAAGAATTCTGGGAAAAGTTGTGGCATTCAGAGATCATCATCCTCAGTGGTCAGATAATTGACACACATCAAACCCTAAAAGAAACAATGGTCAAAGGTTCTTATGTGTTGGATCACATGATATTGTTTCAGTTCTGGATTGGACTTGAGAGAACATGGATGATATCTTAGACATGAGGTGGAACCAACTATTCACAGTAGGATGAGTGACATAGGAAACTTTTAGAAATTTGAAGCGAAGTTGTTATTCTAGTAGGGGTCCTTTACCATCCTCATTTTTGCGCCCATGCTTTGACACCAATGAAATAACGCACAGACAAGCCAGAAGTAGCAAGTCTTGAATCTGCTTAGAATGATGAAGAAGGATGCTTTTCTAATTAAAGGCACTAGGATTGATGAGGAAAACGAATCTAATCTTTTGAGGCAGGAGTTTAATTGATTTCCTGTATCTTGCCATGATTTCAACGTGCTCAACTACAAATGGGAAAGATCGTTTCAAAGGCTAGATGGCTCCACAACTATTATGGTGGGTAAACCTCTAGAACTTATATGAAGGATGCCCAACCAGGTTTTCCCCTTAGTTTCCACATGGTTCAGATCTTTCCGGTTGGGTGTTGCTACTTCAGTGCTTTTGCTGGTGGCATGTCTATGGAAGCAATAGAAGAACATTATGTTTTCGAGCTAGTTTTGATGGTGGCATAGATGCTCATAGGCAAACTATGACAATACTATACGTGAACCGTTCACACACATGCACACGTGCAGCACACACATGCGCACGTGCAGCACACACACAGAGATCTCTTGTAGTAATTATGTCTGACTCCACTAACAGACATAGAGCTATAGGAAACCCCATCTTATTGGCTACATCAGCTGAACGTTAAGTTAGCACCATTAGCCAAAACTTCTCAAGGTAGATATAACAACCTTGTCAATGTTCTTTTTCTAGGGTCAGTCATGTTCATGCCCAATGATGAGTGCACAATCTTGCAAAAGGAAGGTATGACACTGTAATCTGGGTGGAAGATAATTGAAACTGAAGGAACTTTTAGCTAGTTGAGAGATCAACCAAAGTGCGATCTGTGGATTTGTCACTCTTGGATAGTTTAGATTTATGTTGTTTTGTAGCGATGTTACCCTGAGGTCCTTGTATTGTTTCTGTGATTATTATCTATTTTTGGGAGAATGACCAACTTGTTGATTCATTCTCCTGCTTCAGCTCCTTGAAAATTTTCCTTCTCCACACAGGTGTAATGTACAGTTCAAAGTTTTCTGTTAGGCTCCTTGTACGAGTTGAATTAACTCTTTGAATTCTGCTAAACAGTATTACCTTTCTAATTGCTTGCACCTAAAAAGTTCATAGCACAAATGCATTGGCTCACATGGAAAAGGATCAGCTAAACAGAAAGATATATGTTGCACCTCTTGTTGTGGTAACTTCAATCCCTGGTGTAACCATCAATGATATACCTCCTCCACTTGTTCTGGGTTTGGGTGTTTAAAAGCCGACATTAGGGTCACCCCCTTCTGTTATTATCTTGTAAGCTTCCTAGAATATGCAATTCTACTGTATAATGTTCAGCTAGTCTTCATTCCAAGAAATTTCCTTGTAATGTGAGCTAGTTTGGATTGCTTATAGAGTTAAATCCAATAGTTATCCTCTTGAAGCCATTTAAATAGAAAGTTGGTCCCAAATAGAGTATAATCGTGGTTGTTGATTGAAGATACACGTCTTGTGTTTAAATGTGATAATGTGATGAGCTAACAGCAAATAAAATGGAGATAATTTTAATCTGACCTCGGACACAACCAAAATGTATTATCCTGATATTTTCTTTGACGGAGGACACTATAATCTGCTGCACTCTGATAGCATAGCTGCATAGTGAGGTTTCTGTTTTCTCTTTTGATGTATGCTTAAGTTGTGTAAGTACTTGTGCTTCTGACTACAGGCTTATGGCTCTCCCTGAATCACCACGAAGTTCTCCACCGTCTGCCCACTCAGAAATTGCTTCTATTAAAACACCTTCCACTGCAAGGATGTCATCCAAAACCTCTAAGGTATGAAGTTTACTGTTTACTGTATCCAACTGAAATTCTGTCAACTGCATACCTAAGGATCGTAATAAGCACATTGTTTGAAATATCATCTCAGTTATGCTCAGTGTTGTTGCTAAATGGTTGATTGTCATAGAGGCATACAATACCTAAAGATATTTTTTGATGTTCATACTGTTTGTAAATCTATCTCAAAGATCTTCCTTATTGTTGCCGTTTTTATCTCATATATATTTCTACATCTATCACAGATTCCTGTAACTCAAGCAAAGAACAGTAAGCCTGCGATACCAGCAAGAAATATATCCTTACAACAACCTTCCCGTTCTTCAAAATATCTGAGTCATGTCACAAACAGCTCCAGGTCTGCAACGACAAGCAAAAGCAATGTTTCTACTCTCGGTAGACCTGTAACCCCTAGGGCGACATCGACTCCCACCAGACAGCCAACTCGAAGATCCTCAACAGCCATGTCTGTCTCAAGCAAGCAGTCAGGTTCATTATCACATTTGGCAGCATCACGGCCACCGACTCCTTCCACTTCTGCACAAACTAACAGGTTATCACAGGCCACAAGGCCGTCTACTGCACCTTTATGTCCCAGAACTAGTGCTTCACGTTCAATGTCTAGTTTGAAATTGCCTGCTAGGCGTCCTTCATCATACAGTTCTCGCTGGGGACCTGTTCTTGTGCCTTCACCAAATTCTTCTTCAAGTGCCACATCTTCCAAGAGCATGACGACAACTGATTCTGGAAGTATTCGACCTTCATCTCTACCAACTACTCCAAGCCAAAATAGAAAAGCAACAGCCCAAAGTCGTTTACCTCTTGAGTTCTCCATAGATACACCACCAAATTCAAACCTTAACAGGAGGTTAACCCAGAAGTTCTCAGTAGACACACCTTCAAATTCAGACCTTCAGAAGAGGTTGACCCAGATACAAGCCTCCACAGGAAGGACACAGGAAAGTGTTGCATATCATGTTAACTCAAACGAACTACAACCTCTAACAAATCTATCCAAACAGCAAAGTTCACTGCTTGCAAGGACCCCCGAGAACTTCCTTCCCAAGTTTCACACTCACGGCAATGTGCTTCTAACAGCCTCACCTGAAATGCAGAAGAGTAGAATACTGAAATTTACATCCAAGAAAATCATCGAAACTGCCAGTTTGAGTACTGGGTCTGAAATAACAGTCTCTGAGAAGTCGCCTGACATAGCACCTAGGCATCTGGTATGTCCAATTTATGGTGACTGTATTTTAATTTCTACATTTTCAAAAGCATGATTTACAACATAAGCTAAATGCATTTGCTGACTGTTGGCGACCGTCATTGGAAATAAACAAATTAACAATTTATTTGTTTCCACCTATTTCTCATATTGCCATCAATTTCCTGGCAGTGATGCCATTTTCATGTGGTGCGCTATTTCTTACTATTTGTTGATTTCATCCAGAGCATGGAAGATGATTCCATTGCATGTCCCTTTTGTGGAAGTTTACAATCTGCGTCAACAAGTGCCAACTCGAACAAGATAATGCCTACTTCTGATCCTAGCAAGATAGGTGGAAATGAATCTGACGAGTACTATACTACTAGTTCTGGAAGCTGGAGCAACAACAACTGCTCTGACTCGGAGTCTGATGAGCAGAATATCAGCTCTGACAATGGAGAGCTCCTCATGGGTATATCCCTAGATCGTGATAATTTTGACAGCTTGAGATACGATGCAATCTTTCTCGGCGAGGATCCACAGAGCATGAACTGGTTGCACAACTTTGACGATTCCTGTGAGCAAATGAGGTTGTCTTTGGACCCTTCATTTGGGTTTCTTCCTGAACCGTTCCTCAGCAACTACTTAGACTCGGAGTCTGGTGAACAGAATGTCAGTTCTGACAGTGGAGATCTCCTAATGGGTATATCCTTAGATCGTGTTAAGTTTGACAGCTTAAGATACGATGCAATCTTTCTCGGTGAGGATCCAAAAAGCATGAATTGGTTGCATAGCATTGACTGTTGCTGTGAACAGATGAGGTTATCTTTGGACCCTTTATTTCAAATGCTTCCTGAACCGTTACTCATTGTAGGATGACGTAGAGAAATATAAGTGAGCATTGTTGCATGTGCGTCACGATACTTAATGGAAGGCCGTAGGTAGACAACAGAAATTCATCTTGAGATTTTTTTTGTTACCGACCCATAGTTACACATTCTAATTGTAAAACAGCAGAAATCATGACATGTATAGTTCCCTACCTTGTTTTCTTGAACGAGGTCGAGCTGATATATAAAAGGTTTCATTCTATGAAAAGTCTGATCTGCTGATCTACTTCGCTTTACCGACCCATAGTTGCACGATTCATAATATAACATGCAAGTCCAAGCTTCTCGACTCTGCTCCCGTGATTTCTAATTTGCTTCCCGCTCCCCTATGTCACTAATAATCGTTCTTATAATAGTGGTTTATCACAAGTCATTGTGATATAACTCGCTTTTTTTTTCTCTCTCCTCCCCAAATCTTTCTCCAGAACACTCTCCCGGTGTCCCCACACATACTTTCAATTCATCTAGTACAATTTGCAACATTTACATAACTGTCGTTGCTTTTCTTTCACAGACACCACCTCCAAGCTATCACTAAAACTATGGGAAATTAATTTAAAGTGCCAAGACATCAACCTATAGTCTCAAAAGTGCATGTATTTTTTTTTGGTATCCTCAAAAGTGCATGTATATGAGCTCTCATGATAGAGAGTTTATTTAAGTATGATGAATGCATATTCATCTTAGTTTTAGTCGTCATTTTTGGCCTAGTTTTACATTGAATGCTAATATTCACCCCTTGAATATGCTCATATATAACTTTTCTCAGTTCCATCACTATTACAGAATATGCCTTTAGCGTCGGTTAATTAACGACTTTAGTATCGGTTTCCAAACGACACCCAAGTGCGTGCCGTTAAAGGTGGACTCATTCGGCGTCGGTTCCCAACCGACGCCAAAAAGCTTCCCGCCACCGAAAATGCGCCAACAAAGGGACTATAGGCGTCGGTTTTTTAAGAAAACCGATACTATAGAATTGTTACAGACGTCGGTTATTAAAAGAACCGACGTCACAACACTTCCTGCCACTGAAAATGCGCCAGCAAAGGGCCTATAGGTGTCGGTTTTGTAAGATAACCGACGCAATCTCCCATGCCACCACAGCCATGCTTTCCAGCACGACCGTGGTTCTTAGCCATATCAGCTGAATTGACATCGGTTTTGTGCAAATAACCGACGCCATATCCCCTGCCTGCCACCACGGCTGTGGTTCCTGGCCACATAGACATTGGTTTTTTTTTAATCAAAAACTGCCGCCGTATGTCTTTGGTGTCAGTTTTATTCAAATAATCGATGCCTATGTTAAGATTTTTTTTTCTTATCAGTTTGTAGGCCTGTTGTATGGCTGGTCAACAGGATGAGAACCTGCAGTTCAGTTCTGAACTGTAGGTTTACGACATCCATTGATATCAACCAACAACAGGCCACAAATTTGCAAAATTAACAAGATGGACAATATTATATATATGTGATTCACACACATGTATAAGTACATTTCATTCATATTATTTTTTCATCACACACATGTAGAAACTAGTAGCAATCTGCAGTTCCGTTCATTTCATCTCTTTTCACATTCAGACACATGTAGAAACATTTATGAATTGTTCATCTTCACACACATATGACAATTCATAAAAATTCATTCACATTCACACAAAAATAATTATGAGAACAAAGTTATTCTTTATTCATCATTGTCAATAAAATTATATCTAAAAATTCTCACTCTTTGTAGGGCTTTTGTCCATTCTTCTCTTACAACATCTAATTCATCTCTCGTATAGGGAGCATGTACATCGAAACACTTTCCACCTGTGCTGAAGTCAGCAGTTTTAAAGTCCTGCAAAGAGAATGACGTATATATATAATTAATAATATATAATAAGATTGATATATTTTATATTATCTAATGAGACTATGTATAATACCTACTGTATCTTATTGATTTCCATTACGACATGTTTGATGATTAGGTCCATAAATAGCATCACATAGTAGGCACATGCCCAACCGTTGTCTTGTGTAGCACACTATAAATTGAAACATACAAAATATTCAAAAATATAAATAAGCACAATTCACATAAATAATATATACATTGGAGTTAGGAAATTACTTTCACATTCTCCCAAATTAGTGACAGATCCTTTTTCCTGTGGATCTTTCCTCTAGCTTTTTTGTACTCTTGTAAAGCCCTACATATGCTAATGTAACCCATTAAATTACATAATTAAATAGTAATGTAGTAACATATGTTAACATATATAAAAACATGAAATATTTCTCATGAGAATAATGACCTTTTAATTGCATGTCCATATAATTCCAACTCATTCCCCGCATGATCTAGATAATAGACAGTGAACGTCTTGGGGACAATAACTAGTAACTCCCGATGCCTACCATTACGGGTAAGAAAGTTAAAAATTAATAATAACTCAAAATCCACAATAAAAATGTAATTGTCTTAAGTCCAAATTATAAGCAAAGTAAACTTACTCGACATTGAATGGAGCTATTATCACCGTCTTCTTATTTTTACCAAAATATTCAAAAGCATCACAACAGTATGAAGTAACTGAAGAAGGGTCTGTATCTACAAGACTAATCAAAGATGGAACCAAAAATCCCACATGGGAAAACCCAAAATCTCTACATATCTTGTGTAAGTGGATGTAAAACATGTATTGCATATGCATTAATATAAAAGAAACCAGATCACCGTATATAAAACAAGGTATATGGATGTATAAACAAGATCTCACCATATCCACAACTCTATCATAGATGTGTTCAGCCATTGATAACTAAAAAACTCCAAAATATCTTGTATAAATATCTTGTTTTCGTATGATTGACCTACATTAATATCTATGCATTAATACGTACGTATGCAGAACTTGTATTACGTATGCATTAATATGTATGCTAAACTTGTATAAATAGATTGTTATCGTATGCTTTACCTACAACATCATCCGGAATAGTAACAATTATATGGAAATTTGTATCATGTTTGCCGATCCATACTGCCACACCCCTACAATTAGGACCTATCGAGGCGTGTAGGTCCCTTGGAAGCCAACTTGGTAGTCGAGGAGGCGGAGGCCGAGATGTAGCGGGTCACGTCTTTTTGACCTGTATATATAATTTCAGATCAATTTTCTCATATATACATACTAATAAATTAAAGTAATGAAAATTTATCATACAATATCAGTATAGAGGACATCCGCTTCGGGCCACAATATCACTCTGCCTACTGCCTCACCAAGTGTTTCAGCATCTGGGTGTGCATGAGGCAGTGCAAGATCCGTCCAGTCAGGGAATACATGTATCGGGCTCACACGTACCACACCATTTGGTACTGGATACCCATGAAACATGCACCCTTTAAGGGGTGGGTAAGCCGACGCCTCTGCAACGATATATTCTTGACTATTTAGTCTTCATCGCTTCAATCCCTACAAATTTACGTAAAGAATGTTATATATGCATATATACACAAACATATTGTAAGGACCCTAACCTCCGTTTTGGGCTTATCCTGTTTGTTTTGCCTAACCCTGGTGTTTAGATGCTTGCTAATCACCTTTAGTGGTGATCAGGGTTTGTTTGTGCTTGTTGAATATTGGAGGTGCTACTTGCAATTTATCCAAGTCTAGGGTTGATGGGCAAGTTGTCACCTTGAAAAGTGTTCTTCTCTCTCCTTGCTTCCTCTAGTGTTGAGAGGAAGGGTTGGGCTCGTTGCTTGAGTTTCTTTGGGTATGTATGAGCTTTGTTGGGCCTTGTTTTGCCTTGCTTGGGCCTTGCCCTTACCTTGTTGGACCTTGTGTCAGGCTAGAGTGCCTTGTATCGGCCATAAGTGTGTCGCCTGGGACGTGTGTCGGGCATGGAGATGGGGTGTATCGGCCATGGACCCCTTTGACCTCGTTTGTGTCACCACTAGTGGACACTTGGTGCATGATGCTTGAATGTGGCAATGTCCTTGGACATGTGTATAAGGCGAGATAAGAAGGTGGCATTGCCCATGGACAAGTGTCCCTAGGTGGGCGACACCTTGCCTTGTCTTACCTTGGTTTCTCCTCCACCCTCTCCTATATATGTACCTTCTTTCTCTTACTAAGGATCTCTTTAGTTACTTGGTTTCTCTCTTCCTTGGTGGATGACACTCTTCCTTTGCAAAGCTTGGTGGCCGATCCTTCTCCTTGGAGTCTTCTTCTTCCTCTAGTGGTGGCCGAACCCTAGAGTGCTTTGTTCTCCTTCTTGTGATGGCGGGGTGTCACACATCATCTTGAACAGACTAGCTATTATGTCATAAAAATACTTACAGAGGACATGCTAGGTGGCGGGTCTACAAGATTACTCCCAACCACTTCTACAGTAGGAGAAGAGTGGCCCGTCATAGGTACTGTCTGAGTGGCAGGCTGAGACGCCTGCCACTTCGCCATTGCTTCTTGGATTCTCTTCTCAATTAACAAATTTACCTATACATGGATAAAAGAAACACTAACTTCTGATTATTGAATTCCCTTTTGCAATAACATTCTAAAATAAGAATAGATTACCTCAGTTTGTGAAAGTACCGCTTTTGGGACAGGTTTGCGCTGTGATGGCCCAAAGAACACTTTGATGCCCACACCAGCGCCTGCACCCCGAACACGTCTAGGATGTTCTGGGTTACCCAGAGCAACTTTCAGTTCATCCCTTATGCCCTCAGGGATGAACTTGTCTTCCTTCCTCTTCTCGTGCAAATCCCGCTAATCACCATAAAAAAATTAGTAAGTAAACATAATAATAATCAATATCGATCGATTGCTCTAAGAGTTGATTTTACCATTTTTGCAGCCACCTCAGCAGTTGCGGGCTTCGGTATGTCTCCCTTCTTATTTTGCCTCCCAGCTATCCACATAGCATGGCGAGGCAAAGGTGCGGGAGTAGTAGTAGAGGACTCTATAGTCTCCCGAGTAGCAGTAGGCTGAGCAGACTTAGCCTGTAGTCTTTGGCGAACACATGCATATCCTCTTGGACCCATTGTGTGGTCGTGCACATTAAGTGCACGCCTTGCTCTTTGCGCCTCACTGAGGGCCTAGTTAGTTAGCAGATTGATTTGGTTTGTAACACTAAAGGTTAATCTTGAATAAGTGAATACATAAAAACGTATATTAATTAAATTGGGAGTGACGCTTAATACCTGGAATTCATCTATTTTTCTTTGGGTAACAAACGCCTCCCAGTCTTTGGGTCCAGGTAGTTCCATTGCTTTGTGGCTTCCTTCTACCTAAATTTATTTTTTAAAGAGAATACAAACAAAAATTATTAGTGTAGAGTTAGTGAAATAGTGATCAATGTCTAGAATTAGAAATCAATCAAGAACCTCTTATCAACATCGCGTATGTAATCTCAGGTGAGATTGGTCCTATAGTTTCTTAGGACCCTCCCACAGCGTTGCATCACACATTTACGATGTACCTTTTCATCCAGATTAAATATTCTCTGTAAATTAAATAAAATTACTATTAACTAGTATCCTAAAAATTAGTAATCTACACAAATAAAATTACAAATAATAATAACTCACGCATAGTTCCTTCCATATGTGGTCTTTCTTCCCCTTAGGAACTTTATGTCAGGATTCTAGGATAGGACTGCAATGGCTGCGAGTAAGAACCCCAAGATATGAAACAAATGAGTTGCGGTTCACTCCATATGGATTTTCTGCATGATCAAAATCCACAGCCAATTTGGGTCCATTGCCCCTTTGCTGTATTAACTTGTTCATCATTGTGATGCCCCTCACTTTCTTAATTTTCTTTTGCTGCTCATCAAGTGCTGTAATTTCTTCAGGGGGTACATCAACAACCTAAAATTTGATAAAAAACACACTTACATGATATAATTATAAATGAACATATAGATAGAAACCTCAGGGATATATTCTTAAAACTTACATTGTCAGGCGGCGCAAGCACGTCCTCACCCTCACGGTGATCATCAACACGGTCATCATGGGAATGCTCAACCATCTGAAAGTTGACATTCAAATGATAAATTCCACATTGTAAAGTAACACTAATTGTAAAGTTCACATTGTAAAGTACACATTCACATTGTAAAGTAATTCACATTCACATTGTAAAGTTCACATTCACATTGTAAAGTAATTCACATTGTAAAGTTCACATTCACATTGTAAAGTTCACATTCACATTGTAAAGTAATTCACATTGTAAAGTCCACATTCACATTGTAAAGTTCACATTCTGAAAAATAAAACATATAAAAATATAAACATTCATGCCTCTAATATTGTGATATTTTATCAATTAACAATCCTTCATTTTGATCCCCACGAACATACAAGTCATTGTGATCCCCAGATTCAATGTTTGGTGGTGTTGGAAACCCAACCGAGAATGGACTGGAGTCATCATACTTATCATAGTACTCTTCTTCATCTATAGGATCTTCAATGAACTGTCTTTTACCATGAAGAACAATCGACCATTTATCATTTGTAGGATCATCGATATAAAATACTTGTTTCGCCTATGATGCCAATATGAATGGTTCACCCTTCTCGCCATTTTTTTTCAAAGTTCACTAACGTGAAACCCAATTCATCCACTATAAATCCTTTGTTGTTGTCAACCCAATTACATTCAAAGAGCAGAATTCTAAAATCTACATAGTCAAACTCCCATATGTCTTCAATGACACCGTAATATGACATTTTATCTTCACGTGGACTCTTATCCTTTGTACTTGCAACAAACAATGAAGACACTTGAAGGGTGACCCCACTGTTTTGGACGACACTCTTATCATCTTGACTCTTTGTGTAATATGAGAATCCATTTATGTCAAACCCTTCATAAGACATAACATTCAATTTTGGTTTAAAGGCGAGGCATTTGATGGTTTCAGTAAGATTATCTGGTATTTGAGATAGTTGATGTAAGACTTTATCTTCAAACCACTTAATAAATGTCTTGTTATGCTCTCTAGCAAGCCACATTGAATTGGATCGAGGATATTGTCTCTTGATGAAATTGATATGTTCTTCGATATAAACACTCACTTCGTCGATGTGACACCCCGCCATCACATAGACAACGAGATGACACGTGAAAACGTGCGGAACCATATAATACCGAAAACACGAGTTAATTAAAACTGATTACGGAAACATACGTATAGAACATTTGCAACCAGTCCCTGTAAGAAGACCATGTCATATATAGATATATTCAAGGTCACCTGCCATATATGTTCACATCTTAAAGCCACCCACTGTCGCAACAGTGCATATTAGTTCATCACCTATTTATACATACATAACAGGCCACGTACGGCCAGCAGCAGGATATATAAAAATTACAGTAGATAAACATCGTGAAACATCGTCAAACACCTCTGAGGACCTGAGAGTACATGGATGACTCTAGGACTCTATTACAAAACCACCAAAACAACAGCATGTCCATCTCTTTCCTTCTACTGCTCTTCTTGCTGCTCGGCCGCAACCTCACGACCACCACCACGTCTAGAGCGATCACCTAAAAAGGGTGTAAACCAACGGGGTGAGATACACAGTCCCAGCGAGAAACATAACTCCCCGCCGCAACTATAAAACCTCAAACGTTAAAAGAAGATAACAACAAATAACTGATAAAGCATGTAACAAGAGCAACATACTGAGCAAAGCTATTATTACCATCAAGCTTACCAAGATATCCGGGAGGCATATAACCAAGTATTTCTTTATGGAACATGATTGACAAGATAAGCTTTATAAGAACTCATCACAAGATATACGGATCGTACACATATCTGCAAGGTGTAACTAGATCAGCTATATAAGCAAGGCCTCAATCAATGTTTCGTGTTTTGCTCTAAGCAAGATATACTTATTTGGCTGGATTACATTTTATTATGCCCTGAGGAAGTGAGCCTTCCCTGCTCAAATCCAACCATTGGTTGCGAAGCCCAATCCGGTGCCATACAAGGTCTAAGGAGATCCAGACTCCATGACCTCACCTTCTCGTGGTTAGTACACAAATCACCAAGAAAGACCGCAGTCTTATGCTTATAGGCCTCAACCTCTGGGTTAGCTCCGCAAGCTACCCATCTCTAGCTCACCCCATCATAGGTGCTAGTACATACATCCGAGCCATGAACGCATCATGCTCATCATCACATATCCTGAGCCATGGGTATGTTCACCATGCTCCATACATCCCGAGTTTGCAACCACAGTTGCACTCAACCCTCCTATTTTAGGCTAGGGGAAACCTCGCATATTCAACAATATGTACTCTAGGTAATCCCGCAGGATAAACCTGTTTCACCATCACCAATTACTGACGGTAATGGGTCTATGGCTAGGGAAAACTACATGATATGTTCATCTGTAATTGATTAGTATATTTTAAACCAATTGTTGAGGCAAAACAAGGTACAAACACAGCCGTATAGAATTACATCATTATTGCCATCAACATACTGTCCTGGGACCTCAATCCCTCATGATATCAACCATTGCTTCTCAAGGCATCACAAACATGCATTAGCATTCTGGAAACACATCCCTTATCTGATCATCAGAGGATAACACCTCAACTAGGCACTCAGCCTTATATCAGGTCCTCAGACCTATCAACTTGTTACTTTATTAACAAGGATTATCATCACATTGTGCTAGTCAAAGCACATATATCTCATAGCTCTTACCAGGCTATGAATCCACATGCACTACAAAAAATTTGGCCTTTATTGAAGAACATTTGTGAGGAACCAAAAATCGTGAATAATGATGTCTATTTGTGAGGGATCATCCTTCAAACATGGGACCAAATCCCTCAACCATGTTTTTTACATCCTTAGACCTTTTATGTGAACACTAATCCCTCACAAATACATTACTCACTAATCACCTCGTAAAAAATACCATGCCAAATATTTCCCTCCATCTCATAACCCTTCCCACCCGACCCAAATTGATGGCGGGCAATTTGCCTATCCAAATGACCATTCCTCTGCCGAATCGCAAACCAATTTTCAACCTAAATGTCTCCGCCTCCCGAAACCCCTCTTCCTCCCGCGGCACCCAGCTTCCATCCCGCCGCACGCAATCCCCATCCCGCCACACACAATTACCAGTTCATGCTACCATCTTGTCCTTCAGGATCGCCCTTTCGTGCCAGCCCCCTAAAGTGATTTGATAAGACAGCTTGTTACTAGAAGCCGTCGGCATGATGATGGGGCGTCGGCACTTGATCGAGAGAGGACGACATTAACAAGAAGCTGCTCGCCAATGTTGACGGGTTAGGGCAGCACGAAGATGAAATCGAGTGAAAGAGGCCAGGTGATATCTCCGAACCTACCGGCAACTTGTATCACCTCAACTCGCAATCGTCAATGGCTGTTGCTGACTTTCCCAAAGAGTTGACGATGGCTGGCGGGACGCGAATTCTGCTCGCTCGGCCTGGGACGGGTAAGTCGTGCCCGCCTATAGATAACGCGGCGTGGTGTGATCGACCGTGCTTTCCTTGTGGAGCGGAATGAGAGAGCGGAGGAGAGGCGGATTTGGGATTTTCTCTGCTAGGGGCGGCGGCGGCCAAAAGGGGGAAGAGAAGTCTTTGACGCGGAGCAGCGATGGGGGGCGACAACGCACAAAAGTCCAAGATGGCCATGGAGAGGAACCTGGAGAAGCTGAAGAATGCTGGCAAGGGGAGCCAGCTCGAGACCAACAAGAAGGCCATGTCGATCCAGTGCAATGTCTGCATGCAAACTTTCATCTGTACCTCATAGATGCGTCGAGCGGATCATGATCTGGCCACCTTCGTTTGGGCGGAGATGCTATGGTGAGACCATCCCTAGAAGCCTAGCTATGCCCTTCTTCAGCGAGATCGGTTAAAAAATCAGATCCAGATGTTTCCTGAATTTTTCTATTGATCAGTTTGCTTGTCTCCCTATTCTTTCTCGTTCCTTCGAGCCCGTTTGGTGTTTTTAGGTCGGATGGATGAGGGGTGCCGAATCGGTGTTGAGGAGCAACGGTGAGTTCATCTCTTAGAGGGCTCTACATGAGATTCATCATCGATCTTGTTATCTTCTTAAAAAATCAGATCTTGTTATCTTCTTAAAAACTTGAATCAAATTTGGAGGTGGCCACCTCATGGATGCAATGCGTCGAGGTATTCTTCTTTTGCACTTTATCAAAGAATTTAACTATGATATTTTCATACTAGAATCTATCTACTTAGTGTGAATAAGAATAATATTATATGTCAGTGAAGCTAGTTGTAAGTTGAATACATCAGCTTTACATTGTCATTTGTCGATATCTTATGGATTTTATGTGATACCAATGAATATCTCTCTTTTCATACCAATGTATTCTTATGTCCTAGTCCCACTTTTTGAGCGACTCAATCTAGTTTTTCCATACTGAATTCGTCTCGTCTTATGGTTTATAGAAAAACAAAGATACATTGTATTTAATCTTACATGTTGGTTTCGTTTTCTAAGAGGTTGAAAGAGACGTCACACTTAACTTGAGCTTCTTGTTCACTAGTGGTATATTTTTTGGGGGTACGCCAACCGTCCTTTTTATTCATTCTGCCCTTCTTGTGTAAACATAAACAACACATTATAATCGTTGTCCCCGTTGCCTTCCTCAAGATGAGATTGCATTTCAATTCTATTTAACATATCTGGATCAATGAGGCTCAAGAGACCCTCAGGAGTCTATCATACCGTGTCTGTTTAGATGGAATTTATCCAGGTTATCTTCCACCCTATTGGCACTTCTTACAAATATGAACACCATAGTCCCAATATTGCTTAGTGCCTCGCGAAACCCAGTTATCCTCCCACTCATCCCTGAACGGGGTCCTCATGTTGTATATCTTGTATGCATGATATTTGTAGACCATTTTCCACTTGCCTTCCTCGTAGATCCACTTCACTCCACATTAACTTCTCTCTTTGGTTCTCTATCTTCAGGCTTCTTAGTCCCACCTTGAAGGATTCAATTATATGCCTCAATAGCCTGTAAGTTAGGCATAACTCTGACCAGGTACCCCAGAGCCGTTTTGACAGCTTCAAAGAACACCTTATCATACAGGTAGAGGGGGAGGTTCACTATTTTCACCCAGGTAACTATACAGTCAGGTAGCTGGTCACTTGGCTAGAATTGGGCATCCCAACGCCACACCATGAGAAACCGCCAAATATGGACCAAGGGCCTCCAGACATGGCGTCCTCACAATCTGTTATCCTTATCTATCATATGGCTACGCCCCCCTCAATAGCAACAATAAAATTTGATCTACACTTAATACGAAGGTGTGTATTTTGCTGAATTATTTACTGCATGAGGCATAGAAAAGGTAAGAATTGTGGTCTCATAGATTGATGCTCACAATAGGATTGGTAGTGATGCTTATTAGTATTTTCCTAGAGGTTCCAAGTGGCAAGAGAGCACTGGTATTATGTCTATTGATTAAGAATTCAAAATATGATATATTTTACCTGGGTTGTTGTCTTCTATTAGTGAAGCAAAGATTTAGGAACAATCATCCTGGATAGAAGCAACAACATCAACTATCCATCCGTCTTGGCAGATCTATAGTAGTGTGCCCACATGCTACTTAGTGCAGCTAGTGGGTACCTAAGTGCCAAGGCATATCCTGTGTGTATCCGTGTGTGTGGGTTACCAATCGGCATAAGAAATGGAAAACCTTCTGGTTCCTAGAAAGGTCACCAAAGTTCCTTCAGACAAAAGAAAAATAAAAAATAATGTTCATACACACAAATCTGGGATGTGTGGGGTGGGTGGGGGAGGTAAATTAACAATTTTTTTTCTCGGGGCTCAAACCTCGATACTTCATCGGCAGTCCTTCAACTGAACCACCCTTGCCCCTGTATGTCTCTTGCAATTTAATCTTTTATATTATGCTAATTACTATTGGCACGGGCTAATAATACAGTTTCCATTGGCTAATTAGGTTGTTCACACACCACTCTCTCAGTGTATAGAAGGCACGTTTGGTTAACGTCTAAGTATAATTCATAATATGTTCTCTCACACTCATGGTAGTGCTTCTTGGCATATTTTCTACTACTATTACTACCAACAAGTGTTGCAATCTTTCTAGCCATATGCACACATCAGGATCTCATAAGATAGTTCATTCTGGTCTAGAAGGGTAGGAATACAATATCCCTTTTAACTGTTAGACAATACTAGAAGAAATTTGAATAGGAACAATTACCTTAATAAGTTATCCTAAAAGTAAACATTTGGAATGGGGCTTGAATGTTAGGGAAGCAATTTGAAATTAATTGCTTTCCTTAGGGGTAGATGTGCTGTACCATGAGCAACCGCCAAATATGGACCAATGGCCTCCAGACATGACGTCCTCACAATCCGTTATCCTTATCTATCATATGGCCATGCCCCCCTCAATAGCAACAATAAAATTTGATCTACACTTAATACGAAGGTGCGTATTTTGTTGAATTATTTACTACATGAGGATAGAAGCAACAACATCAACTATCCATCCGTCTTGGCAGATCTATAGTAGTGTGCCCACATGCTACTTAGTGCAGCTAGTGGGTACCTATACCATATTCCACAGCTAGCCCTATTACATGTTGATAACGGTGCTAAAACTTTTAGACAATAATTTTATTGTTCACGAGAGAGCAAAACACAGAGAAGTGGACTTCCATTTTGCTACTGATCCTATTGTTCACAAGAGGACAAAACACAGAGAAGTGGACTGCCATTTTGCTACTGATGTTGTATTGTCAACGGTCAATAGATTCATTACTTTCTCCACTGTGATACAAAGACCAGGTTGCAAATCTCTTTAGAAATGCTTTGATAAGTATAAGGGTTCATGTTTACACAAGCTCAAGCTTGAGAGGAAGTATTATATTTCATTTCTGTTAATTTATTCACCCTTTCTATAGAATGGGAACCAATTTCTCTATGTATAATTTGTCATTGTGCCTTTTGTTTCTTTTTTTTATAATCTCGTCATGCATATATTAAACAAAAAAAATAGGAGATAGAGAATGCACACACATACTCTACTCAACAAAAGACAACCGATGAGGTTGCGGGAGGGGTAGCACCAGGAGTGTCTCCCAACCAAGAGTACGAAGAGGTGGGATCTCTTCATATAGCAACCCATAGCCATTGACCAGACCCTATGGTAGGTTAGAAAGAAAGACGTTGAGAAGGCCAAAATGATCAGAGTTTTGTTGCAAATAATGAGGGTGGGATCCCCTCAGAACAACCTACATAAAGATTTCTACAAAAAAATAGGGGGAGGATTAAGAAGAATTTAATGTTTTTCAAATTCTGAACAGAGGTTATGCTGTCATGTTCCCCTAGAATAGAAATCCAACCATTAAGATAATCTAAGAATATATCAGGAATACACTTCAACATGAAGCTTCTAAAAGACTACGAGAAATCCTGGATACCAAAGGTTGTATTCCATTCATTTACTGCAACAATGAGTAGATTGTAAAACAATTCTAAGGATGGAAAAAGTTTAGTCGCACTTTTTCTTTTAAACTACAAAGCCATGACCAAGTACAACTTCTAGGAACCCCAAACTAGGGAAGCAATTTTGGAGCTTTTATCCAATCTTGAATTCAGCTAACAAGGCACTCACAATAAGTAGCACCTTACAGTTTGAACCACAATGCACAAACTTGTTTTTATGTTCTTTTGTACCAGTTCCATGATAGAATCCTTTTGACACCCTTATAAGGGAAGGTTGTATCCAATACAAGACAAACCATGTGGTGTTCCCCTGCTACATGAGGCTTCTAGAAGACTATGAGAAAGTCTTGAGGGTCGAAAGGTTGTATTTGGTTCATTTACTGTCACAATGAGTAGACTATTGATCAATTCTAACAAGGGAGGGAGAATGTTTGGAAACACTAACTATAACTTATAAGCCGTGACCAATTATGATTAGGGAAGCAATTTTGGAGCTTTTATCCAATCTTGAATTCCAATCGAATAGGAACTTGAATAAGTAGCATCTTATACTTTAACCCACAATCTACCAAATTCAATTTTATATCCCTTTTGTGCCAGTCTCATGATAGCATATTTCCAAAACCCTTACAAGCGAAGATTGTATCCAAGACAAGCCATAAAAATATTCTGTGAAAGAAATCGAGAAATCTTCAAATTTTCACAATGAAATTTTGATTTTCCTAGCAGAATTACGTTAAGTAAACATTTGGAATGGGGCTTGAATATATAATTTTTGGATTTGAAATCAACAAATAAAAATATGCCAAAAATACAAAAAATATCTAAGGAAGAGTTCATATTGTATACATCAAGTATACCTGAGGAATATACTTGATCGCTGTCATAATAACTTGTAGAGTGCTGTAATTAACAGGAAACAGGCTTCATTTCAAAAGCTTGTTGGTGAAAGGAGAAAATGCTGATGATAACCAAAGATAAATATTCAAAATAATTTATTACTATTTACAGTAACATAGTGGTTTTGGTGTAACTTTCTATAAAGAGCGACAACCTTTATAAAAAGGATGAGTAACTATACTTGAATATAGTAATGAGCCAAAGCCAATCCTATTTGGTCCAAGCATATATCAGACATGCTAAGACCGAAAGACAGGCCACAGATGTAATAGCTTTGGCCGTTACAGACACTTTTTGGGTTCCACGCTGTAGTGAGTAGACAAACCAGAAAAAGGCAATTTACGTCAAATCTTAACTAAAGAATTATAAACTGCAATGATGCACTGCAAAAATTAACTCAACTCACTTCATAAATTAGAACATGATACAACGTAAATCCTGTCAATAAAACAACATGTATTGAGAATGCTACATCATTTGCAGCCACAGGAATCATCTGCGAAGCAAATACAAACAGCATGAAATGCCTGCAAAATGGTTACATTGCCTATGTTATCCATAAATGCCATGCTGGCAGCAGGAGGAAATATATTTTTATAATGTGACACAACAAAATTGAAGGTTAGAACCAAGTACTGTTTAACATTGCCTGATGAAGACAGGCTGCATTTTCGGGAGATTTGGATATTTGTAGACATTATTAGGTGTTTCCGTAACCCAAGATGGATAATGATGCACCGATTGATGGTTTGTAAGCCATTTATTGGCGATGTGCCTAATCTCTTAGTAGATAAGATGTAGGGTAAGGGTTTGCTGAACTGTTAGATCCAAGGCTATAAACTAAGAAGGTTCTGAAAACATAACATAGCATTCTTAAAAACTGCATTAGTTGTCCATTTCTCCGTATCTCACATCCCTTCCTCTACACTACATGCAATCTATAGGAAATGCACATGTTTCAGTATATCAAGGTTCAAAGTTCGTGCTGGTTGCTTTAGTTTCATTACAATACATCTTCCATACTCCATAGAAAGCACTTCCAAACATGTTTGGGTGAAACCAAGCATGGAGGATATGTTTACATACGTGGACATCTCTTGCATTAGTTTCATTTAAATCATGTAGCCACTTTTTGTATGATTTTAGCATCTACAGTTTGGTATTCAACCTCATTATTCGAACCATTTTTCTACAATCAATTGGTGTTGTTCTCTTCTAGTTTTTTAGTTTTATGAAAACTTAGCACTTATACATAGTTGTTCTCTTTCTTCTGAATTCTCATTATGATGACTGGCTACAAAGTTCTATTCTACAACATTTTCTCATCTATGATTAGTAAACATCTTCATATTTTTGTTGATTTTTGCACTTACTTTATAAGTTGATCCCAGGTGGCATGATGCTGTTTTGAAGATCAATCGGAGTGAATATCCAGTTCTGATTTAGAAAAGGTTTAATTTTGATCCCATGGGTGGGTTAGTTTTGAATTTTTTGAAAAGGGTAGAATTACTTTTAATGATGGATTTTGATGGACAATGCACCTTGGAGTAGACCAAAACCGAAATATAAGGGTAAGTTGTTTGTTGTACTATGATTTATGTATTAACTTTAAATTCTATTAATATAATGATTTGTCATTTTTAGGAGAAGAATATTCAAGTACCTAACCGTATGAGGCCCAACATTGATGAAGAGCACCACACCATTTGAAGGAATATGGAGACATTATAGATCTTAAGAGTTTCTAGCATGATATGTTGATTGTCATCAATATCAAATTTTAGAACCATATGTACTCTTTATTTATATCAACGTTGAGCACGCAATGTATGGATAATATTTTGCTTCAATAACAAAAATTGGTTTGTGGTGATTTAACATTTTTATGTGTCATTTTGGTGTTGAATCTTCTTATGATGTCATGTGAATTAGTATAAAAATAGTGTTTGAGGTTATGTATACAAAGTTTTCATTTAAAATTTGATATTCACTATAGTAACAATTAATTAACATTTAATAAATCATTCAATAATCAATAACCAAATTATTTACAGTAGTCCCTCATAAATATATTGATGAAGGTCCAGATTGACCATCAAAATTGCATTGATGACGACCACATAGCCCCTCAAAAATAATATTATTGAAGGCATTATCCCTTCAAAAATATATTCTCCAGGACCATCAAGTCCCTCAAAAATGTATTTATGAGAACTAAACATGCCCTCAATAATGTTATTATGAAGGTTAAATAGTCCCTCAAAAATGTATTTATGAAGGCTGAATAGTCCCTCAAAAATATATTTATGAAGGCTAAATAGTCCCTCAATATAACATTCTTGAGGGTCAGTTGGTCCGTGACAATTGTATTCGTGAGGGCCACTGGTATTTGTCACGTGAGTTCTCTTCATGGACTATTTGTGAGGGCCAGACCCACAACCGTCCCTATTTGTGAGGGCCTGTAGAGAGGGGTTTGTGACATGACTTACTCGTGAATAATGGCCCAATTTTTACTAGTGATGAAATACCTGCATGGTTAGTATACACATTCACAATGATTACTGAAACCATCATGGATTAATAGAATGATCATGCTATCAAGTATAACGAAGCATCCGTGAGTATCTCACACAAGATTTATCATTCATAGTATTATTATTAGTCATGGACATATGTTATGACTTATACTTGTGATCATATGCATGTATTATATCAACATGTGAAGCAACATCATAAGCTTCCAAGCTTCCTGGTTCACAACCTTATCATTATATCTCATCATCATATTTGCAAGATGCAAGGTGATTACATCATATCACTTGTGTTATCATTATTAAAAGAGAACCATCAACTATATACATTCCGGGTTATTAGAACCCTCACCAAAACTCGTTGCAACCCTCACTATAGGTATGGCGAGCAGCGCCAACCCTCACCAAAGGGTGTACCGACTAGGGTTCCAACCCTAAAGCAAACCAACTATCATGCAACAAGGACTCACCAACTCATGGTGTCGGGCAGAGTGTACCGTGCATCAACAAATGCTATCGACCCAAGACCTATCGTGCACCAAACTAGGGTTAGGGTTACGTTTCACTATCGGCTAACCATCAACAAAGATCTTATCGACCCAAGGGTATCGCCTAAGGTGCCCCAACGTCCAACCTCTTCATATCGTCCAAGAGGCCTTCAAGGATAACGACCAATGTCACCTAAAGACAAGGGAGTGCATCGAGCACCTTCTCTACATGGTATGTCATCCAAGACTTAACCCTAAGGAGGGCATCAGACAACATCTCATCAAGGGTGTATCGCCCGCCCAACAACTCCACCAAGGGTATCGTCCAAGGGACCATGACGGGCACCGACTAAGTTTCCACTTAGGCATATCGGCCAGGGATACAAGGATCACCCAAGCAAGCTCATCTACCAAGGGTCACACCTCAAGAACATATCGTGAATTAAGGGTAGAAAACTCATGTCGCCTAGAGAATCACTAACTCCCAAGCTTGGGTTGAGGCTTCATCTCGACCAAGATGCCCATCTAGGGGTTTAGCAACCATCTCGCCCAAACCATAACTCTAGGGTGCATAAGGGATATCGGGCACCAAGGAAAAACTATCTCACAAGGGTGTATCAGGCAAGGCACTCAACAACCCATAACGCCCAAGCACACAAGGGTATCGACCAAAGGTACAACCCAAGACAAGAAGGTTATCAGGCATCACTAACCCCAAAGCCATATCGTGCAAGACACAACCCAATAAGGTCATCTTCAACCTCAAGCACAAGGGCATCAAACCCTAATTGATCAAGAAGGTCGGCTCACCTCTCAACAACCAAGAGAGAGGGGTGTTGCACAACCTCTTTCACAAATCTTGAAACCACAAGGATCCAACCTCAACCTAGGTCATCAAAAGCTCACCTCTCAAATCCATGGTGAGAGGAGGGTATTGCCCAAGCAACTAGAATATAAGCTCACCTCTCAACTTAAACGGGAGAGGGGTATTGCCCGCATTACTAGAGCTCAAACTCACTTCTCTAGACCAAAGAGAGAAAGGAGTGTTTCTACCAAAGAAAACCTCAACTATGGTTCGGCCAACAAGGGTACAAAGGTACTAAACCTCAACCATAACAACAAGATCACTAAGGCTAAAGGTGAAACTAAGCAAGAAACTTATCTTAGAACATACATGGCCGATTATGATCATATGAAAACATACAAGAATGTAGAAGAAGGTAGTATGGTTAGGGTTAGGAGTTATGTAACCCACCTTAAGCAAGATCCAAGCTCCTAGCACCAAGCTTCCAAGCTCAAGCACCACCACAAGAAGGGGAACAAAGCACTTTAGGGTTCGGCCACCACTAGAGGAAGAAGAAGACTCCAAGGAGAAGGATCAGCCACCAAGCTTTGCAAAGGAAGAGTGTCGTCCACCAAGGAAGAGAGAAACCAAGGAACTAAAGAGATCTTTAGCAAGAGAAAGAAGGTACATATATAGGAGAGGGTGGAGGAGAAACCAAGGTAAGACAAGGCAAGGTGTCGCCCACCTAGGGACACTTGTCCATGGGTAATGCCACCTCCTTATCTCTCCTTATACACATGTCCAAGGCCATTGCCACATGCAAGCATCATGCACCAAGTGTCCACTAGTGGTGACACAAACGAGGTCAAAGGGTCAAAGGGGTCCATGGCCGATACACCCCATCTCCATGCCCGACACACCTCCCAGGCGACACACTTATGGCCGATACAAGACACTCTAGCCTGACACAAGGTCCAACAAGGTAAGGGAAAGGCCCAAGCAAGGCAAAACAAGGCCCAACAAAAATCATCCATACCCAAAGCAACTCAAGCAACGAGCCCAACCCTTCCTCTCAACACTAGAGGAAGCAAGGAGAGAGAAGAACACTTTTCAAGGTGACAACTTGCCCATCAACCATAGACTTGGGTAAATTGCAAGTAGTACCTCCAACACTCAACAAGCACAAGCAAACCCTAATCACCACTAAAGGTAATTAGAAAGCATCTAAACACCAGGGTTAGGCAAAACAAACATGATAAGCCCAAAACGGAGGTCAGGGTCCTTACAGTCGATGTTGTGTAAAATATACAAGTGACCTTGCTCTAACTGCTCACGGCTTATTACTTTCACCCGTGATCCCAAAATTCCTTTGCCAAAATGCTCCTCAATATTCTTGTCATTCACATGAGCGTCATTAGCACTCAAAAAGTCATTGCAAAAATCCATAAACTCTCTCGTCACATAACCCTCAACAATAATCCCTTCAGGCTGATAACTGTTTCGAACATCACCTTTAAAAACTCTCATGTATCGTTCAAAGGGATACATCCAATGTAAGAAAATTGGTCCCAACATTTTCACTTCCCTAGTCAAGTGGAAAACAAGATGTACCATGATATCAAAGAACGAATGAGAAAAATACATCTCAAGCTGACACAGGGTAACAACCACTTCTCTTTGCAATTTATTGAGAGTATCATGGTCAATAACTTTGCTGCACAGTCTGTTGAAAAAGAAACAAATTCTGGTGATTGCAAACCGTAAATGCTTCGGGAATATAGATCGAATTGTCATGGGCAATATTTGTTGCATTAGAGTGTGACAATCATGAGATTTAAGACCTATCAACTTCAGATCTTTCATTGATACCAATGTACGAATGTTGGATGAGTAACCCTGTGGCACCTTAACATTTACCAAGCATTCACAAAAAGTTTTCTTCTCCTTTCTAGACAATGTGTAACAAGCGGGTGGTAAGTATGTTCTCTGATCGCTACTAACTACTTCTGTTAATTCTATCCTTATTCCCATTTCACGTAGGCCCATTCTGGATTTTATCCTATCTTTAGTCTTACCTGGTATATTCAACAGAGTACCGATGATGCTATCACATGTATTTTTCTCAACGTGCATGACATCGATACAATGCATGACTGTCAAAGAACTCCAATAAGAAAGATCCCAAAATATAGACTTCTTCTCGAATAAAGACTTGTTAGTCCGTGTGGCCATTGTACATTGTGATCTCTTACCAAATTCATTGGCAATATCTTTTACTCTTTCATAAACATCCTCCCCTGATATAGGTTTAGGTGCACTCTGTTCCTCATTCCGTCCATTGAATGCTTTGCGCAACCTACGATACAGATGAAATTTTGGAAGAAACCTTCGATGACCAAGATATACAGTCTTGCCACCATATTTTCGTCGTATTGAATCAGTGTTCTCTTCACATATAGGACACACTTTAGATCCTTTGACACTATATCTAGATAAATTCCCATACGTTGGAAATTCATCCACAGTGCAAAATAACATAGCGTGCAAACGAAATGTCTCTCTTCGTGAAGCATCAAAGGTCATCATACCTTCACCCCAGAACTTCTTCAAGTCATCAATCATAGGTTCAAGATAAATGTCGATATCATTTACAGGTTATTTAGGGCCCGATATCAAAGACGACATCATAACATACTTATTTTTCATACACAACCGGGGAGGAAGATTGTATATAACAAACATAACTGACCAAGTGCTATGTTGGCTGCTCAATGTCCCGTACGGATTCATCCCATCTGTACAAAGCCCAAGTTTTAGATTCCTATCTTCTTCACTGAATTCAGGGTACAATAAATCAATCTTCTTCCGCTGTGGGGAATCAGACACATGTCGTAGGATCCCATCATTATTTTTTCTTAACATCTGCATGCCACCTCAAATTCTTCGCATCTATAGGATTGACAAACAAGCGTTGAAACTGTGGTTTTATAGGTAGATATCACATCACCTTGGCAGGAGAACCAGTTTTGGACTCCCCCGAAGTCGTCAATTTATACCTTGACGCACCACATTTCGGACAATCTTTCAAATCCACATAGTCCTTTTGAAATAATACACAATCATTAGGGCATGCATGTATCTTCTTGTCCTCCATTCCCATTGAGTACAACAATTTCTTTAACCAGTATGTTGAGATTGGCAGCTCATTTCCTTCAGGAAGAATTTCTTTCAACAAAGACAACAATGACATGAAGCTTTTGTCGCTCCATCGATTGTTAGCTTTCAGTTTATACAATCTCAACACAGTACTAAGCTTCGTAAACTTACAACCTATGTATAATGGTATCTCAGCATCATGCACAATGTTTCTAAACATGGGAGGTGGATCGGTGTGTTCTACCCCACAACTATCTAGCATCGCATCAACGATGTCTACTAGAACTGGTTCGTTCACATCTACGTCATCGAAGGCAATTTCTTCTTCCACACCAGCACTGTTATCGACATCCACTGATTTTAGGTTTGAAATCTCTCCATGCTAGTGCCATTATGTATAACCTTGTACAATCCCGTTGCATATGACATGACTTTTAATTTCGTCACCAGTGCTGACTTTCAAGTTGTTACCACAATGCCTACATGGACAGTAGAACCTATCTCCAGGTTGTTTCCTATGTTCCTCGACAAATCTAATAAACTGGTCAAGACCAGAAATAAACTCGAGGGTGCAACGATTTGGAATGGACATCCATGATCTATCCATTCTATGATCAAAGAGAAAACAAGTATATATTAGAACAAGATTAGGGTCTAGGGTTAAAAGATTAGGGTTTATGGTTAAGACTTTAGGGTTTAAGGTCTTATATATAATTAATGGTTAAAACATCCTAAGTGAGATTAGGTGTTCAAGAACAGTCCCAAACCGGGGACTATCTAAAATTTACTCCTAATGAGTAAATCTTGGACGGGTTTCTAGGTCAACAAATACATGTGTTGTCATTCTTATATATAATAAATGTGTACCACCTATCCCATTCTTAAACACCTAATCTCACTAGTAAGTGTATAATGCGTATTGGGTTTTCAAGAAAATTTTGGCAGCATTTCCCTGCCGTTCTCTAAGTACATATGTACTTAGAGAACAAACGGGAAAATGCTACCAAAATTTTCTTGAAAACCCAATACACATTATACACTTACATACTAAGTGAGATTAGGTGTTCAAGAACAATCCCAAACCGGGGACTATTCAAGATTTACTCCTAATGAGTAAATCTTGGATAGGTTTCTAGGCCAACAAATACATGTGCTGTCATTCTATAACATTGATTTCAACATTTCGAGTGTCCATGCATGTTCATCATCAAGATAAAGATTACACATAAATTAGTATGACATAGGGATGGAGAGATAATTCACAATTTATTTCAAAATTTCAAACTAGCTCATGCATTATCATCAATTTACATCATACAATAGGGATTCATGTAGATGTTAGGGCGACACATCACTACAAAATTAGAGATTTAACATTAGGGTTTTAATATCTTACATAGATTGATCACAAGATTTCAAAAATATAATTAATTCAAGATTATGGTGAAATGTGTATTAGGGTTTTAATATCTTAATTAAACATGCATCAAAATTTACAGAATTAGGTCAAGCATTAGTATTCAATTACAAATGTATCTTCTTCTTCCTGCTCCCTCCTTACCAAATGGATAAAGCAAGGCACGACCTGCATGTGGGCTGGATACGACGGCCGTGTCTAGCCCACATGCAAGTCGTGCCTTGCTTTATACATTTGGTAAGGAGGGAGAAGGAAGAAGAAGAGGTGGAGGAAGAAGAAGAGGTAGAGGAAGAAGAAGGGCAGCAGCTTACCTGTCAACGACGTAGAGAAAGAAGAGAGCAGGGTAGCAAGAGAGCGGCCGATCGGAGCAGCGATCGAGCTAGAGAGCAACAGTCGGAGCTAGCAGCGAGCGGCTGCAGTGAGTAGCAGACTAGCAAGTGGCAGTAGAGGCGGGGGAAAAGGAGCAGCGAGCGACAGTGAGCATAGGAATCGCCAGAACCTAAAACCCTGATCAATCGCGGAATGAATGAAATAGAAGGGGAATAGTCTGGCTCGCGCGGGTGCTGTTACGTTAATAATCGACGTCGGTTATTAAAAACAACCGACCCTAAAAACTATAGGCGTCGGTTACCAGAAAAAGCTGACACCCATTGGACAATCTTAACCCTAAAAATTTTCACGGGGACGACGTGCGAAACCTTATCAGCGTCGGGTTTTCCACAAAAACCGACGACCTTTGGAGGTAATTTTTTTTCATCGTTAGGCGTCAGTTATTAGGTCAAAAAACCGATGCCGTATGTGAAACTTTGGGGGTAATTTTTTTCACTCGAAAAATTGGATTTGGCGGGCTATTTTAGGCGTCAGTTTATTATAGGGAACCGACACTAAATAAAAGACGATACATGTGTCTGGCTGGTCTTCAAATATAGATGTCGGTCTCTGTAATTAGCCGACATTGTAGGGTTTAGGCATCGATTTTCCTTAATAACCAACACTTATAAATGTGACGTTATAAGCTATTTATGTAGTAGTGCATATCATTATTTAGAGTTTTTATCAAATCTATTCGTCTCCATTGCAAGATTGAACATCGCGCTATGTGTGACAGTATAGGAGGTGTAGGGGATGGTGGTCCCACTAAATGACTAGTGGGCCCAAGAAACTTTCGATAATTTGTACCATTTTTTTGATAGCCAGATCCTTCTTTAGAATGCATCCTCATCATTTAGAGGATTCATCAACGCATGCCATTTGACCCTCAGTAATAGCCCCCCCTCCCACGAGGGTGGGTTTGGTTCATGATGATCGCGACAATGGTTAAAGAGGCTATGACCGCGACCTGGTTGCACCTCGACCTGACTTGGACCGCGACCTACATGGGAGACCTTGACCTCAGAAAGACCGTGACCGTGGTCTCAAAGGGAAGACCGTGACCGCGGTCAAGCAAAGAAGGACCGCGGCCACAATATACAACCGTGACCACAGACAAACAAAGAACAACTGTGACCACGGCCAACACCTCGACCGTGGGTGATCCAAGGACCGCGACCACGACCCAGCTAAGAAACAACGCGACCACAGCCTGTACCACGACCGCAGCCAGTACCACGACCATGGGGTTAAGTCGGTGGAGTGTGCCTATAAATAGGCCACCCACCTATCTTGTCAAACCATCTCTTCCACAATGCTGGGAGGCTGCCGCTCTGTGCCCAACCATCTGGAAGACGATCTCCGCTGTCAAGGACTACCTCTGTGGAGTTCTTACCTCTCCTCCATCTCCAGTCCATCCATATCTATCTTCTAGCCACGAAAGTGGTTGGGCTTCTGATATGCGGATCTACTCTGCCGTCCACCCACACACCATTGCCATCTCGAGCTACTCCTCTTGCTACGAGCAAGGAGCACGAGAAGAGAAGGAAGGTGGAGAGAGAAGATCTACTTGCCATTGTATAGAAGACTGTTACTCCACCGAGCTGTGACCATCTTCTTCACAATTACCATGGTAGAATCTTCCCTCTCCCTTATTCTTTTTGTTTCTCTCATCATGAGCGAGTAGATTCTTTTCACTGGGGTGTGGGGACTAGCCCTGCTGCCCATGCTTACATATTCATCTTAAAACATTCCATCGCTTGTATATGGCTTTTTATCTCGTGTTAATCATTTGATGCATGCTTGTGGATTGACAACCTGCCTTGCATGATATGTTATAACCCTCTTTTGTGAGAACTTCAATACTTAGGTTTATTAATATCATTTAACATGGTTGATGCCTTGACGAGAACTTCTGAAAAATATCTTTGGAGTAGTAGTGCGTGATCTAGTAGGTGATGAGACATCTGATGCCTATAGGTGATGCTTACACGAACCTAACGCCCTAACAGAGGGTTTAATGCTCCATTTGGATAGTTGTTTCTGGTCTGGATGTGTTTTGGATGTGTTTGCATGTGTAGTGGTGGTGAAACCCGATACCACTCTAATGATTTCCATCATTAATCTAGATCCAACTTTAATACCACTCTTTTACTTTCCTTACATTTAGTTTAACTAAACCCAATCAACTCTTTGTTCTAAATATTAGTATTACTTGGACTAGATTCGACTAGTAAGATTCTTAAAAACATTGTCCTTTGGGATTCGATCCTTAACTATATTGCGATAAGACCCATCCGCTTGCGGGTGGTATTATTGCACAAAGTTTTGGTAAAACTTAGGGATTTCAGCCCTAGGTTAATTTGTTAGTGCAGTAAACACCACATCAAATTCTGGCGTCGTTGCCGGGGACAACAGAATCATCTAGTTAAATCTAGTTCTATTGAGACTAATCTAGGATTTTGTTTTCACTTTTGATACTATTGATTATAAACTTGAATCTAGTTCTACTCCATCCATCTTACTCCCGAAAGATCTTTCCATCCTAGAGAGTTGATGTTCTCTCTAGGTTTACCTACAACTGGTGCTAGATAAATGCTCCAACCCCACAAGAGTGTGGAAGCCTTATCATAGTACAGATTTAGGATCGAACCCAAAGGACAACGTTAAGAATCTGAGTGTCTTTTTCTTGTTTCGTATCGATCTAAGTTAATCATCTAAGACCAGAAGTTTGATTTGAGTTATTTAACCTAAAACATGCAAAAGTAAAGGCAAGAATAAAAACTAGTTTAAGGATTAAAAACTAAGATTAGCAGATGATTATGGATCACTGGGGTGGTGCGGGTATTCACCACCACTACACGTGAATTGTACTTGTACCAAACGTAGCAAGACTTGTAAGCAGGACACATGGATGTTGTACAATACCGATGTCTTATAGGACAAGAGTAATGCATACATCCTTCACGGGTTGAGTAACTCTTATCCGGTACATATATACGTGTCAATGAAGATATGTAGTCTCCGAAGAGAAAATCTTACTCAACCTTGTGAAACGTGCATCGGAAAACTAACAAGCGAGCAATAATTACCAAATCGATTAGTATCCTTATAGACTATCCCTCTTTCGAGGATATAGCTACGAGAAACGTGAGAGTGTTGCAACGTCAGCCATTCCCGAACGAATGGTCAAGTACTTTGCACCACTCTCTCCTCAGAGTGTGTTCCTCGACCTGTCAAGGTCGCACTTTTGTACGTCAACTGATTCCATTTCATAGTACAAAAGTACAACGATGGAGGTGAGTTTACTCCACTCTTTAGAAAGCGTTCCTAGATACCGAAACGGGTGCGTGGTGGATACACGTACCAGAAACCAAAACTAAATCGGTATTCGAGTCTCAAGAGCGGTCATAGACAAATCACAACGAAAGATAATAGATGCATACAAGAACGCGGCCAACATTCAAGCATGTATGAAACGATTTAGTATTGAAACAAAATGATAACATCTTTTTAGTACAAGATACAAAACACGGGCAGCGGGTCTAGTCCCCGCATCCCAGTGGATGGAACTACTTGCTCCTCATAGAGGGAGCAACAAAGAAAGAGAAGAGAGAGAAAGAAAGCATCGTCGGAGCAGAAGAGTAGATCTATGACAGCCCGGTGTGGATCGTCACAGTCTCCGGGACTGCTCCGTCGTGGTCGATGTCGTCCGTTTCTCTGCCTCGATCTTCGGGTCAACCTCCGAAATAGCAAGAGTAGGATGAGGTGGAGCTATGGTGTGAGCAATGGTGAGATGGTGATGGAACAACCTACTAGATCTGCGCCCGGACTGGATGCTCACCGGATCTGGACTCAGGATGGGATTCTGAGGCTGTGGGTGAAGTTTGGTCGGAAACGGTGCTCGGGAAATCTGGCAGCGTTCCGGCACTGGTCCCAGTCTGGAAGCCTTGGGCCGTAGTGAGATGGGATCCTCTAGGCCATGCCTGTACCCTTCTATTTATAGGCTTGCCAAAATATCTTGGCTCAAGGAGTCACACTTTTTACGTGCCCTTTTGCTATTCCATGCGGTCTTGTAAAACAATTGGCTCATGCGGTCTTCACAATGTGCTCCATGCGGGCTGTGCATGCGGTCTGCTCCGCAAATGAGCATGCGGTCTTGTGCTGCATTTTCTCATGCGGTCTTGGAGATCGCGGGCCTCCTCACGGTCTTGTCCTGTTGCTTTTCAATCCATGCGGTCTTGATTTCCTAGCGGATGCCTCATGCGGTCTCACATCCTAGTCCCCATGCGGTCTGGTTGCTTATGCGGTTTACTCCGCAATTTGCTCATGCGGTTTGCATGGCAAATACTCCATGCGGTTTGCTACTTTAGCGCTCCATGCGGTTTCACGTAGCGGTTATTTCATACGGTTTCACATGGAAATGGCCATGCGGTTTGCTCATTGGAATGCTCCTGCTTCTCGTGGATAGCTGATACGTGAGAAAATTATTTCAAACAGTTTCGAGCAGCATGGTCTTTCATGCGTGGGATCCCTTCTCTTTGGAAATCAATATAATAACCTCACGTGGTTTGCAAGCAAGAAAGGTTCACGGTCTTATCAATTTGGTTTTCATATTCAAATAATAAGCAAACGGTCTTTGCTTGGTTTTGACTTTTCCAGATGGTCTTTCACGTATACATGCCCATTCGATTTCTTGCAATTTGCTTTTGCATGCATGGTCTTTCATTCATTCTAGAGCAAACGGTTTGCAAGGAATCTTGTTCGAACGGTCTTCACGCCTAGCTTAATCAGCAACTTATCCATTCAGTTCTTCACGTTCACAAGCAGAAAACGGTTTTCATGCACTGCTCCATGTGGTTTGCGTGCAATAGTCTTCACGCGAATAATGCTCATGGTCTTCATGCAGCAGCAAACGGTCTTGAGACCGCATGGGCTCAAACGGTCTTAAGACCGCATGGACTCAAACGGTCTTGAGACCGCATGGGCTCAAACGGTCTTGAGACCGCATGGGCTCAAACGGTCTTGAGACCGCATGGGCTCAAACGGTCTTGAGACCGCATGGACTCAAACGGTCTTGAGACTGCATAGACTCAAACGGTCTTGAGACCGCATGGGCTCAAACGGTCTTGAGACCGCATGGGCTCAAACGGTCTTGGGACCGCATGCGCTCAAACGGTCTTGAGACCGCATGCGCTCAAACGGTCTTGAGACCGCATGCGCTCAAACGGTCTTGAGACCGCATGGACTCAAACGGTCTTGAGACCGCATGGACTCAAACGGTCTTGAGACCGCATGGGCTCAAACGGTCTTGGGACCGCATGCGCTCAAACGGTCTTGAGACTGCATACGCTCAAACGGTCTTGAGACCGCATGCGCTCAAACGGTCTTGAGACCGCTAGAGTTAGTGTTGTAGGGGTCCTGACCATTGGCGATAGTTGAGGATGATCTGCAGAGGAGGGGGATCGTGAGTAGGGGAAAATGTGATCAAATAAGCTGGAAACTAGGGTAATTTGAGCTAGTAATGCACTAATTACACGAGACTAAAAAGATACTTAAAGTAAACCCAAAGCGAGGGTAGATCAGTCGATATGCGGCATAAAATCCTTAGAAATGGCGACTGAGAGGGTGAATCTGGAGGATTCATCACCACACCGAACTTAAGCGTTGCTCGTCCCGAGGAACGGAAAAGCCTAAGACAGTCGCCGAAATGCATGCATGTTGGTCTTGTAATTACCTCAGCTTTGTGCAAGTGTCAAAAATTTCACAAAAAAAGAGAAAAGGAAAATGAGGCGAAGCAAAATTAGGGTAAAAACTTTGAAAATCCTTTGAATTGGTGACTGAAGGTGGATCTGGAGGATTCATCGCCACACCGAACTTAAGCGTTGCTCGTCCCGAGGAACGAAAAACTTAAAACAGTCGCCAATGAAATTGTTCATCTCGTGTTTGCCTCATCCTTATTGTCATATCGTAATTTTTGTTCATGGCTCAGACTAATACAACATTAGAGCTTCCTTAGATCACGAAATACATCTTATGATATCCTCATTTCTGAGTTCATTTTGCTGAAGTACTTCCTTCTCATTCTCTGCCATATCAGTCATGTTTAAAAGTTTTATGAGACTTTGAAAAGACCCACAAAATCAACAAAATGCATATGATATGTCACTGGTGTTGAAAGAGGAGAGAATGGGGGTATGATCAAAAGATAAGAGTCTCTCCTTTGATTGAATCAAGACTCTTATTGATAGTTGACTCATCGAGATACTTTGAATGATTTATGCACAACTCTGGTTGACTTAGCCTTACACCCGATTTTTTTTTCTTTTTCTAAAGGTAACTCAGAAGTGTGTATAGGTTGGCTTAAGGTTTTTGGCTATTTTACCTCTTTGAGAGTAGGTAGGGGGTTATTTTTGGATCCTTAGGATCTCACTACCGGTCACGACACATCTGCCTTTATGAGGGCAGCTAATGTACCGGCCGGGCGAGACCTTTATCGGTTATCCTTATTCAGGGCACAACTCTCATGTTTTTATTCACACTCTGGCTTTTATTCATTCTCACTTGGCTTAGGAGGAAGGGTATTTTTGGATTTTTGCATATTTGGGCTGCCAGGCCTCTTTTTGGAATCGGGGTAGATTTTTCACCAACCTCGGTATGTGCACAATCATCATTGTATACTCTTTGAAGCAAAATGAGAAGGTGGTACGCCCCTATTATGTATTGAGGGGTATGGAAGAAGCGGTAGTGGAAAAAGAGGTGTGGTGTACCACACCGAACTTAGAGTTTGCAGAGGTGTGGTTTACCACACCGAACTTAAAGTTCGGCAATGTTCTAGTTTTCACTAGAAGGAGTGTGGTGTGCCACACCGAACTTAAAACTTTGGCATGGTTAATGAACAGAGGGGTATGAAAATGAAGGAAGAAGTGTAGAAGAGAGTTCGGATCATGATGCAGTTTGCTTAGCGATTCCATGCGACAGGTCTCTATTCTCCATCACACTCTGCTCCAAAAGAGACATGATGAAACATCAAATGAGAGATCCATACAGCAGATCCATTAATTAGATAAAGGCGTGATATATTTGATCTATCTCAGCCTTATTGAAGTGTATCATCTTTTCCTGTTTGAGATATAACATTAGGATTCATAGACAAATCAAAATGAAAAACACGCATTGGCTAGTTTTAAGTATTCTTTTCCAGGAAATTTGCAACGCAAAAGAGGTGATGATCACAGGTTCGCAAAACAAAAGCTGACTAGATAAAGGCTTTATTTTTAGAAAACTAACAAAAAGGCGGAAAAAAAATTACAAAAAAGAAACTAGAATGGGAAATCAGGAAGCAATAAAGATAGAGGGTGGAGTGAAGGTCATACCACCCGCCCTCCACCTCGAACTTATGAACTTTCCCATTTCTGAGCAAGTACTAGGTTCAAGATGGAGGGGAAGGGTTGAGCAGTGTTAACCAGGCGATCCTCGTAGTTATAAGAAAGTCCGACAAAGATATCTCGTGATGGCTGGTGCTGAGAATGAGGAAGTGGTCTGAACAACTTGTTGGCTGGGAAGTTGTGGCAACTTGAACGAGTCTTCTGGATGACTTGGATGCACATCACTTTCACCTCATTGTCCATCCAGAAGAATCCAGAGACCTTCCCCCATCAGCGAGGGAGGTGGAACATAGGCAGTCGAAACTGGATGACTATGCGAGAAATCAAGGTTATGCCCACTTGTGCCCTCCAGTTGTGGCTCACCCTTGAAGTTCAAAGTAGAACTACTTTCTTTAAAATCTAGGGTAGTTGATTGAGGTTCGACCACTTGAACTTCCTCCTGTCTAGGATCAGGTGGTGGATTCGGTTCCGGCTTCATTTCGTCACCTGGCTTTTCTTGTGTGGGATATGGTAGCCAGGATGACTTTTCTTCATCAGAGGAGTTTTTTTGAGAAGTATCATCATCTTTATCAATGTTGAAATTGGTAAGAGCGTCGTTCTTCTTTTCAAAGTTTTGTTCAGGATTTTCCTCGTAGAACATCCTTAGTTCATCCAAGTAACTAGAAGAGGATTTGACTGGTAAAATGAACTCTTGCTCGGGTAAGGAATTCATGGGATCCTGAGATAGAGGTTCCAATGATTTCTCTTTATGGGAGGGATTAGTCCATGACATGTCGTTTTGAGGGCTAAAATTCCCTGATGAACCCATTTCTTCAATATTGGGATTGGTGTATACCATTTTTGAGTTATGTTGTTGTCCTAGTTCTTCTTCATAACACTCCTCCGATGGACACATCTCAATTTCTTAAATATTAGGAGGGGCTTCTTTAGAGGTGTGTGTGACTATAGAAGGATAGGTTTGTGACTTGTTGTCTTTCCAAGGGACATTACAAGAGTTCACAGTAAAACTGTAGTTCGTTCTAAGGTCAAGAGATGGCTCATGTTCCTCTTCATATTGCACTATCGTCTCATTCAAGTGACTAGAAGGAGATTCAATAGAAAGATCATGCTCTTGTTCGAGGACTGACTTCATCTGGACTTCTTGTAATGGCGGTAACTCTGGTAACATCATCTCATGAAAAGGATTGGTCGTAGATTCGTCATCATGAGATTCATCATCTCCCCATGATTTTTCTTCATCATCATCGGGGTCAGTGAGAGTAATGTGGTCCGTCCCTGAATCAAGATCTTGATCAGTCCCATCCTCAAGGTTTGTTTCTAGATCGACCGAATGGTCAGAGATTTCTTCATAAGGCCAAATCGGATCCTGCTCCAGCAATGGAGTCATTTGAGTCTCTTGCGTAAAAGACGTCTCCTCATCTGAATCAGTCTCATATTCATCTGTGTCTGACTGTGAAGGAGTATAGGGTTCTTGTAGCGTAGACCTTTCTTCATTGGAATTCAATGACAAGATGGTTGCAGTTGAGGAATATTTGTCGTATAAGGAGTCAATCATTGCTGATTGCCCCTCAATCTGTATGGTTGGATCAGGGTCTATGGGAGAAGATGGGCAGAAACCGAAATTTATCCCCAGTTTATCTTCCAATTGTAGAAAATCTTCAGATTGAGTGCTCATTCTTTCATCTAAGAGCATAGTGCATTTTTCATTATCCGAGTCAGACCTTGGCTCAGAAAATGATTCTTTTTCTTGCGATGTTGTGAAGGAGTCATCCTTGAATTCAGTCATTAACTCAGAGGGTGATTCCCCATTTTGCATCGATGCATGCTGATCATTGGAAGGCACCTCCCACATGATATCGTAATCATCGTCGTAATCTATATGTGGACCAGGGATGAGCTTAGTTAAAATTTGTGGCTGTTCTTCATGTCGGTCAGAAGCATTGGCAAGTTGTGTAAGTTGATCGAGATTGTCTATCAACTTCTTGGTCGCGGCTATCTGATCAGCTAGTTGTTGAGCCACTGATAACTGTAAAGCTCGTAGTTCTTCCATGGATGTGTGTTGATCTTCATGAAAAGGCTCTTCACCGCACCTGTTGAGTTGATCACGATAATAGCCGTCCTCATCATAGTATTGATTTGCGCTGTTTTCCAGGATCCTTCCTGCATTGCAGTCCACGCCTTGAAATCCACCATAGTTAGGTTTTTCATAGTAGCCTCAGGGTGATATGAAGTATAACTTGCATTATATCCATAGTTGTATGAAGAGGCTGCTTTGAGTTTCCTAGCTATCCGATTCATGATTACTTGACGCAAGGCCATCACGTAGAGAGGATGAACGTTGAAACAGTTGATCGATGCATGAGAATAGTCGTCACAGAATTGACAACTATTGGTTGGTGGCACTGACTGCTTCATTTTGAAGAGAATTGGTACCTGAAATCAAAGAAAGAGTTTATCAAGTTTGACCAACCATTTCAAATCCAATATGATATGCAAGATTAAGTCCTTTACTTTTTAGGTTTTTGGAAAAAAAAGAAAACCCTAGAGAAACCTAAATCGACACAAAATTTGAAAAAGACGATTCTTAAACCATTGTCCCCGGCAACGGCGCCATTTTTTGATGGAGCTGGGACTTACACTAAAAGATCACTCTTCCAATGGGAGTCCCAAAGACGCACCAAAAACCCTAGGGAGTTGATGTTCTCTCTAGGTTTACCTACAACTGGTGCTAGATAAATGCTCCAACCCCACAAGAGTGTGGAAGCCTTATCATAGTACAGATTTAGGATCGAACCCAAAGGACAACGTTAAGAATCTGAGTGTCTTTTTCTTGTTTCGTATCGATCTAAGTTGATCATCTAAGACCAGAAGTTTTATTTGAGTTATTTAACCTAAAACATGCAAAAGTAAATGCAAGAATAAAAACTAGTTTAAGGATTAAAAACTAAGATTAGCAGATGATGATGGATCACTGGGGTGGTGCGGGTATTCACCACCACTACACGTGAATTGTACTTGTACCAAACGTAGCAAGACTTGTAAGCAGGACACATGGATGTTGTACAATACCGATGTCTTATAGGACAAGAGTAATGCATACATCCTTCACGGGTTGAGTAACTCTTATCCGGTACGTATCTATGTGTCAATGAAGATATGTAGTCTCTGAAGAGAAAATCTTACTCAACCTCGTGAAACGTGCATCGGAAAACTAACAAGCGAGCGATAATTACCAAATCGATTAGTATCCTTATAGACTATCCCTCTTTTGAGGATATAGCTACGAGAAACGTGAGAGTGTTGCAACGTCAGCCATTCCCGAACGAATGGTCAAGTACTTTGCACCACTCTCTCCTCAGAGTGTGTTCCTCGACCTGTCAAGGTCGCACTTTTGTACGTCAACTGATTCCATTTCATAGTATAAAAGTACAACGATGGAGGTGAGTTTACTCCACTCTTTAGAAAGCATTCCTAGATACCGAAACGGGTGCGCGGTGGATACACGCACCAGAAACCAAAACTAAATCGGTATTCGAGTCTCAAGAGTGGTCGTAGACAAACCACAATGAAAGACAATAGATGCATACAAGAACGCGGCCAACATTCAAGCATGTATGAAACGATTTAGTATTGAAACGGAATGATAACATCTTTTTAGTATAAGATACAAAACACGGGCAGCGTGGCTAGTCCGAGCATCCCAGTGGATGGAACTACTCGCTCCTCATAGAGTGAGCAACAAAGAAAGAGAAGAGAGAGAAAGAAAGCATCGTCGGAGCAGAAGAGTAGATCTGTGACAGCCCGGTGTGAATCGTCGCAGTCTCCGGGACTGCTCCGTCGTGGTCGATGTCGTATGTTTCTCCGCCTCGATCTTTGGGTCAACCTCCGAAATAGCAAGAGTAGGATGAGGTGGAGCTATGGTGTGAGCAATGGTGAGATGGTGATGGAACAACCTACTAGATCTGCGCCCGGACTGGCTGCTCACCGGATCTGGACTCAGGATGGGATTATGAGGCTGTGGGTGAAGTTTGGTCGGAAACGGTGCTCGGGCAATCTGGCAGCGTTCCGGCACTGGTCCCAGTCTGGCAGCCTTGGGTCGTAGTGAGATGGGATCCTCTAGGCCATGCCTGTACCCTTCTATTTATAGGCTTGCCAAAATATCTTGGCTCAAGGAGTCACACTTTTTATGTGCCCTTTTGCTATTCCATGCGGTCTTGTAAAACAATTGGCTCATGCGGTCTTCGCAATGTGCTCCATGCGGGCTGTGCATGCGGTCTGCTCCGCAAATGAGCATGCGGTCTTGTGCTTCATTTGCTCATGCGGTCTTGGAGATTGCGGTCCTCCTCACGGTCTTGTCCTGTTGATTTTCAATCCATGCGGTCTTGATTTCCTAGCGGATGCCTCATGCAGTCTCACATCCTAGTCCCCATGCGGTCTGGTTGCTTATGCGGTTTACTCCGCAATTTGCTCATGCGGTTTGCATGGCAAATACTCCATGCAGTTTGCTACTTCAGCGCTCCATGCGGTTTCACGTAGCGGTTATTTCATACGGTTTCACATGGAAATGGCCATGCGGTTTGCTCATTTGAATGCTCGTGCTTCTCGTGGATAGCTGATACGTGAGTAAATTATTTCAAACAGTTTTGAGCAGCATGGTCTTTCATGCGTGGGATCCCTTCTCTTTGGAAATCAATATAATAACCTCACGTGGTTTGCAAGCAAGAAAGGTTCACGGTCTTATCAATTTGGTTTTCATATTCAAATAATAAGCAAACGGTCTTTGCTTGGTTTTGACTTTTCCAGATGGTCTTTCACGTATACATGCCCATTCGATTTCTTGCAATTTGCTTTTGCATGCATGGTCTTTCATTCATTCTAGAGCAAACGGTTTGCAAGGAATCTTGTTCGAACGGTCTTCACGCCTAGCTTAATCATCAGCTTATCCATTCAGTTCTTCACGTTCACAAGCAGAAAACGGTTTTCATGCGCTGCTCCATGTGGTTTGCGTGCAATAGTCTTCACGCGAATAATGCTCATGGTCTTCATGCAGCAGCAAACGGTCTTGAGACCGCATGGGCTCAAACGGTCTTGAGACCGCATGGGCTCAAACGGTCTTGAGACCGCATGGACTCAAACGGTCTTGAGACCGCATGGGCTCAAACGGTCTTGAGACCGCATGGACTCAAACGGTCTTGAGACCGCATGGGCTCAAACGGTCTTGAGACCGCATGGACTCAAACGGTCTTGAGACCGCATGGACTCAAACGGTCTTGAGACCGCATGGGCTCAAACGGTCTTGAGACCGCATGGGCTCAAACGGTCTTGGGACCGCATGCGCTCAAACGGTCTTGAGACCGCATGCGCTCAAACGGTCTTGAGACCGCATGGGCTCAAACGGTCTTGAGACCGCATGGACTCAAACGGTCTTGAGACCGCATGGGCTCAAACGGTCTTGGGACCGCATGCGCTCAAACGGTCTTGAGACCACATGCGCTCAAACGGTCTTGAGACCGCATGGGCTCAAATGGTCTTGAGACCGCATGCGCTCAAACGGTCTTGAGACCGCATGCGCTCAAACGGTCTTGAGACCGCATGCGCTCAAACGGTCTTGAGACCGCATGCGCTCAAACGGTCTTGAGACCGCTAGAGTTAGTGTTGTAGGGGTCCTGACCATTGGCGATAGTCGAGGATGATCTGCAGAGGAGGGGGATTGTGAGTAGGGCAAAATGAGATCAAATAAGCTGGAAACTAGGGTAATTTGAGCTAGTAATGCACTAATTACACGAGACTAAAAAGATACTTAAAGTAAACCCAAAGCGAGGGTAGATCAGTCGATATGCGGCATAAAATCCTTAGAAATGGCGACTGAGAGGGTGAATCTGGAGGATTCATCACATGCACTGCTCGAACAGTTCCAACCTTGCTGCTAGCTTTGACCCTGAGATAGAATGAATCTTTCATTGTCAGAGTAGAGAGAACCAAGATAGGATGGCGCAAGAGGAGGAAATCTCCCGAAGGGTGGCTCAAGCCCTTAATGCGCAAAGAGATAGGCTTATGCAAGAAGCCCAAGCTGCAGTTCAAAAATAAATTCAAGCATCCCAAGCAACAACTCAAACAACAGAATTACAGAAGGACCTTAGAGAGTTGTCCATCCTTAAGGCTATTGACCTTCACCACCCAGTACAACCTCCCATCAATGCTCCTAATTTTGAGATCAGGACACATTGGGTTACACTACTTCAGAAGAACCCTTTCTTTGGTAAGCAAGGAGAAGATAGTCAAGAACACCTTTGAGGTTTATAGATCTATTTGCTATGACAAAGTAGAATGGAGTCATAGATGACGCCATCAGACCCCGTCTCTTCAAATATTCTCTTGTCGATAGAGCCATGAGTTGGTATAACTCCTTGCAATGCGAACCCATCACCACTTGGGAACAACTTCAAAATGTTTTTCTAAAAAAATTCTACCCTCCTTCCCTCACCTATGAAATTAGGGGCCGCATAACACAATTCATTCAGGTTCCTGGAGAAACCATTGCAGAAGCATGAGAAAGATATAATGAGCTTCTACGCAAGTGTCCACACCATGACATTCCTAAGAATCAGCTCATCAAAATCTTCTATAGGGGTGTGGATGATGATATCAAGAAGTTTTTAGACTCCTCATCTGGAGGAAACTTCATGCATCAAAGTTATGATAGAGCATGGAAAGTTGTCACCCTTGGAGCTAAAAATCAAGCCAACTGGGGTAGGTCCGTAGGGAAAGGAGTGTTGTAGGTAGCTATGGCAGAAGCTACTCCTGAGTACAAGTCTATTGCCGAATCTCTAAAGCTTCTAGTTGCCAAGCAAGAAAACCTCGAATCATCTTTTGCTGCCTATGAAAGGAGGCGCTCGCCCCCTCGACAACAAGAACAAGTCAAGTCAGCTTCACTGTTCTGTGTAGCATGAAAATGCACTGATCATTCTACTCTAGCATGTAATGTTCTCTATGATGTTGTTCTGCACTACAAAAAATATGGTCTTTAACTACAAAAAAAAATTGTAGCGAAAACCCCAAAATTTGTAGCTAAAAGATTTGGCTACATTTATCCTTACATTTAGAATATGAAGCTAATACCCGTGTAGCTAATTATTTAGGCTACATTTTTCAAAGTTGTAGTTAGTTATTCCTCTGGCTACAAATTCATGTGTAACCCTAATTGTAGGTAAAAAATGTCCTTACACATAAAAATGTAGTTTCTATTGTAGCTAAATATATGACTACAATTCAATTTGTAGCTATGATAATGTAGGGAGAGATGACATTGGTTACAATTTATATATGTAGTTCATGTATAGCAAAAATTAACACTTACTACACATGTAATTATAGCTAGTGTGTAGTGAAAGACACCATGTACTACACATACATATGTAGTAAGAGACATTATGTATCCAGCTAGTCGCTTGCCAATATAGAGAGGTTTTCAAAAAGAAAAAAGATGAATGTTAATCAAGATCAAATTGTGCATACAATGTCAATAATGATATGTTTATTTATATTTGAACAATGAGTACACATGGGGAGGACATTAACCTGGCCCCTGTTTTATAATATGCATGGAAAAAAGATACATGTACAAAATATCTTCTTTTGACTGCCTCTATCCACTACAGAGTCTATATGCCACATGCATGTGCATATTATTCTATCTTGATTTTTCTTTTGTATTAATTCATCCATTTGTATCGTCAGCAAATATGATAGCATTGATAAACTCATAAGAAGAGAAAGACTGCTAAGCTATTGCTCTTCTTGATTGAAAATAGAGAACTTCTTCATGCTCTCCTTCTGATTGGCCATAGGAGGCTCCTGTAGTTGATATTGATATTCATGGAGATTCTTGAAAGGAAAATCATTCTAATCAACAACTATCAGTTCCACTCGGTCCCTAAGTTTGAGGTTTTCGTATATCTCAACACATATTTTATGAATCTGAGACTATATATTGGATATTTCCTTTGTCTTCTCTTCCTTTTGCTGTGGCAGTTGTTCCTGTATAAGAGATATGGTAGAAAACTATAACTTAACCTGTAGTAACATAATTTGTGTTATGCGGGTGAAAGTAAGCGAGTATGACACTAATTTGTAGAAAATGACGTCACCTGGAATAAACCAATGAAATCATTGTATAGTTTACCTTTCACATGTACATGAACACCAGTTTATGATACTCCAATCAAGGTTATGCAATGAATTATTTTTTCTAGGATGAAGATGTGATACAAAGGCCTTCTCTACAATCATTTTTGGCATCAAATAACCTGACCTACAAAAAAGGTCATAGCAAATGATCAAGTTTCCTTGCTAAAAGTTATACATATCAGAATTTATACAAAATATAGCTATATATGAGTTATAATGGCATCATTGTTTACCAACAACTGCTACGTCAATGTGGTAGTTAGATCAAAATAAAACTTTATAGCATCTGAAACAAAAGCTGATGTCGGAGAAGGTGTGATCCCCAAACCAGTTTTCGTTTTACCAGGGTCCATTTTCCCAACAAGAGGATGAGATTTCACCTCCTTTGGTACTGAATAAATATGAAATGGATCATTAGATGGTACCTGCAATCAATCAATCATCAGGTCATTAGATAAAGCTTTAGTGTCAATATTTTAGTGTGTCAACTCCAAACTAATGTACCAGCCTTGGACATCAGCCTTTTTTCTTACATAAATAGAGAATACAAGTGGAGCAATGACAAGGAAGGATGGCTGACCCATCTAAAAGGCAGCAGCTGGGAGATGACAAGGATAATCAAGCATAAGAGATACACTTTTCCTAGCTTTGTATATCCCTACTAAACTAGTTCAAGGACATATCGGTTCTCAAGTCCTGCCCTTATTAAAGAACTTTTGCTCATATGTACATCGGACTTGAGTCAAATGTTACCTGGGATATAAATCAAATTCATAGAGATATAATGCATTCATGGGAATGTATATACAATACCATTGACATATGGCGCACAAAAATGAAGCAAAAATACACAATAGGACACATTACTTGAACCCTGCCTATATTGGAAATAAGAGTACCACCATTAACATTATCTAGTGTTTTTGGTGTCACCTCCATACAAAATTCATTCTTATTATAGACAAAAGAGTTTAAGATTTGTTTTAGATCAGTCAAGGTTATTTGGGAGAAATACTTACTGAATTGAAGATAGAAGCTTCAAAAACCATTTAAAAGCAAACAATTAGAAGATTTTTTGGGCGAAAGGAAAAATTTAAATGTCAAACTGTGAGGAAGACAACTTTAGGATACTCAAGCTGACACTTGCATCCAAGAATCAACAAAAAAACATAGAACCATTCACATTTTCATGCAGCCTGGGCAGCTCTTCCACGTGAATGTTGTAGTGCATGGAGGTAGTGCCATACATCTCTCCAAACTTGATGAACTGACAGACTTGAGCAGCAACAAGGTGGGGGTAGTAGATGGGTGCAACCATTGAGATGTATGTTGTGCTTCATTGGTACATAAAAGATAATCAGTGGACTATCTCTTACAGGTCATTAACAGTGAATCCGTTCTCATAATGCAAGACATGGTAGTGAGTAGGCCTCGTGGTTTAGATCATTCCTGCATGCACACAAATATAGAAACTAAAATTATTTAGCTGGTAGATACTGTTATTAATAACACTACTAGGAGGCACATTATCAGGGGAACCCTGTTTAAAGAACTTAGTGTGATGGTACTTCTAAGTGTACTTGGAAGAGCATTTGTAATTGAGAGAATAATATTTATGCCTCCAAGATTAATCTTCAAGAGAATGATTTAAACATCATAGAATACAATTTAAAATGTCAGTAAAGTTAAACAATGTAAGACAACTATTCTTAAGTAGCATAGCTTACTTCTAACTTATCTTCATTTGATATGCCCACATAGTGAGCACACTATCACATCTTTTCAAGTTTGCCAGTTTCAGGACTCCGTCTGGTAAATCTAGAAGTTACATCCATGGTTGTCGCAATGCACAAATAGTAGATGCTATTGTGTAGAAAGATTGCACTGGATCCAAAAGTTGCAACATAGGGGTGTCATCCTAGGTATCTGGCATTCCATGCAGAGGGGTTATAAAAAGCCTGGCAATTGAAGCTGTGTGCTCATGAGTTATGATGATTCCTTCAATGGGGTCTTCTAATTCGTGTTGTTGCAGATCAGGGTGGTGAGTGAATCTTTTATCTAATATGTGATGTGGTGTTTAATAATAGTTGAACCGGATCCTTGCTGCATGCTCTTCAGGGAGTATAAGGACTGGATTGCATATAATATAGGAGGAAATATAAGAGGCATTTTGGTTAGTATCTCTGCAAACTGGATGACCAATATCTTCCATGCACAATTCTCTAAGCTGTAGATTTGTTTCGCCTAAACCTCATCAACAATCAAGTGTAATTGATTGGTTGTGAAGCTCCCTTAGAATTGTACATAGACATGATTACATGTTGTGATATGTTACAATGATTAAAGAATTGAATAGATGAAGCAAAAGAAACTAGGGGTCCTATGGTCGTCCTAGTATAAGTGCATATAATAGTGAAACACTTTGGAAGTGAGTCTTTGTCTCAACTCTAATTAGTGAAAATCCTACGTACTAAATGATATCAAACCATTAAAATGCTTATATTTCAGACATAACATTTAATTTGAAAAATATAACTGTAACGACACTCGCCATCGTAAAGATAACAAGTGACATTAACAATAATAAAACATGCGGAAGCAAATCATTTGCAGCGGAATTACTAAAAATCACTAAAAATTTAAAACTTTTTCAAAGAGATCCATTCATAGGAAAACTCTTTAACCAAGAACCAAAGTGTTTCCATTTCATCCTGGTTCACAAGTACACAGCCTGTACAATTCCTTTTTAAGGATTACAACATTGACTGCCCTGTTACAAATATACACAGGAGGTATAAAAACTTTGAGGCACTATGCCAAAACTCCGATTGAATCATTTAAAACTCTAAGGACCTGAGAGTACAGAGACGACACATAGGACTACTATCTATATGACTTGACAGACAATATCTCCACCTGATATCTGATTGCTGTCCTTGTTGTTGTTGTTGCTGCTCTTTTTCTGATCTTAGGGATTTCCTGCCTTGCCTCCCATGCATACCTAAAAATGTTTCCCACGGGGGTGAGACAATTGAAAAATTGCCCCAGGGAGAGATATAAATCTCCGCCAAAACATTGTTATTGTAGTTTATTAAATTAAAACTGAGCAAGGGTTACTTTTACCTTATCAGGCAGAATTATTCATCATAGAACAAAATAAGATAATCTCCTATTCTCAAGGAGAGTATTGCATCTACCCATGGTAGACAAGTAATTCATCTGTCTACTTTGCAGAGAATATAAAGTAACATACATAACATTTATCCGCTAAGGAATGCACAAAGAAATGCAACATCAACCAATGAATCTCCGTATTCAATCCTTAAGCAAACATGCTATACGGCTGATTACATTTTACAATCATATTTAAGCTCTGAGGAGATGAGGTATACCGCTCATACTCCAACCGGCCATTGCGAAGTCGAAACCGGTACCATACATAGGTCTAGGGAAGAGCCAGCTTCCAAGACCTCCCACGTCTCGGTCAGTGCGAGACAAAATGCATGACATCTCGTGTCTCTGCTAACATAGCTTTCCAGGGTATACTGGCAACTTCGCTACAGAGTTACATCGTCAACTGCACTCTCGTCGGCAATCGAGAGATTTCATGTTTATCTCCATCGACCCGACAAAAACATTGGGAGATGGGTACATCATCTGGCCCAATCATCGAGAGATTAGTGATACATCTATCCCGACCTATTCATGAAGGATTTGAGAGGTTTCTTGTTTACCTCCTCACAATCACTTCAAGAGGACGTAAGGATATTTTCGCCCATTGACCCCCGTATATTCAAAAATATACGAAATCTAGGATATGCCGCAGAGCAACCTGTTTCACCATCACCTATTCCTGACGATGATGGATCTATGGTCAGAGCACTACATGAATAGATTTCACTTGATTATTTAAGTACATTATCATATTCTTTTAGCATCAGTCAAGTTCTCAAACATATTTTATTCAGATGAATGCTATAAAGAGACATGTACCACTTTCATCAGATACTTATTCAGATGGCTCAGAAGCCATTCACATCTTGTCACCTCTCACTAGGCAACAACTTTATTCACATAGCTCACAAGGCCATTCACATCTTGTCACCTCTCACTAGGCAACAACTTTATTCACATGGCTCATAAGGCCATTCACATCTTGTCACCTCTCACTAGGCAACAACTTTATTCACATGGCTCATAAGGCCATTCACATCTTGTCACCTCTCACTAGGCAACAACTTTATAACAAGGCTTACAAGCCCATACTAATCTTGTTACTTCTTTTCTAAGTAACAAGAACATAATGGCACATATGGCCAATGAACTCTTATCAAATAAACATCATAGCTCATACCTGGCTATGATCATCACCTCATGAGACCTGCATGATTTTCACACATGATAATAGATTTATCAAGTTCACAACACATCATGCAATGCAGGGTAACACCACTATTCCCTTACCAAGGTTAGGGTTTACCATCAATTAGGGCTTTTCATCCTTTTACCCAAAGCTAGGGTTAGGATTTTCCTTTCTTATCAATTAGGGTTTCATATTTGTATTATCACTCCAACCCTAATTTATTGCTACACTCCTCTGGGAGCATTCATTGATATCCTAAGTATTCATTCATACTTATTACATTCATCATGTATCATTAAATGATTATCATCACAAGGTATGAGTTTCTCTCTCATCCTTAGGTTGGAAATTAACAAAACGACCATATTAGGTCACTTTCGAATCAACTCTAAGTCCAGCATAGAGCACTACGGCCGTGCAACCAAGAACGGTCGTGCAAAGGGAAGCCACCACGGCCGTGCTACCGTACACGGTCGTGCACAATGAAGCTACCACGACCGTGCTACCTTGCACGGTCGTGCAAAGTGAATCCACCACGGCCGTGCTACATTGCACGGTCGTGCCACAGGGGTTCACTTCATAAATCTTATTCAAGTATGAATCCTATTCTTTCATTAGGGATTAGGGTTTCACATACCATCTCCCTTCTTTAGAATAGAGATTGTATATAGCATCACCCTTCATTAGGGATTTCATATCACATTGCCCATAATTAGGGTTTACTAATCATTCCAAATTAGGGTTTCTCATGAAATCACCCTCAATTAGGATTTCACATGGATACACCCTGAACTAGGGTTGCACTTGGATACACCCTCAACTAGGGTTTACTATTCATCCTAATTAGTGATTTCACATGTAGACAACCTCTTATTAGGGTTATACATGGAATCAACCTCAATTAGGGTTTTCATCATGTATTGGATCCATGCATTTGTTAAGCAATCTTAATTAGTACCATTAAGGTATCTCTCACCTAATTACATTAGGTTTCCAAAAAGGTTTGATCAATTGGACCTTCAATAACATGAGGTATCCAATTGAATTAGGGTTTCCAATGTTGATTCCTTCAATCATTGAATTCATGGAACCAATCATCAATTAGACCTATATTCATACTTCAATTGAGTTTGATAAGTCAACCTTCAACTAATTTGACCCTCAATTGACCCTCAATTGATCATCAATTAGGGTTTGATTCAATTGAATTAGGGTTTGGAATTGATGATTCAACAACACTAATCAATGTAAGACTAGTTGCTTTGAAACCATTGAACCATCATCCAAATTGGGTATGACCTGACCCCAAACGGTCTTGAGGTCGTTTGGATGACCTCCAAACGGTCTTGAGACCGTTTTCCCATCATATCACTCAAATCTAAGCATTCCAATTGGGGTTTGGTTCATTGGATTGATCACCAAATCAACATTGCATTGTATATCAGCTTAGTACCTTTAGACCTTCAAACACCTAACCATACTCAACCCTAGACCTCCAAACGGTCTTGGGTGACCACCAAACGGTCTTGAGACCGTTTGGATGAGATCCAAACGGTCTTGAGACCGTTTGGCTCATCCAACCCTTGGACTTTAGTGAAAAATCATCATGGATTGGTCTATCGAGTTGATCAACAAATCAGCATTGATTTGCAGTATGATTTGGTACCTTTTGACCTTCAATTGATCAACTATACTTGACCCCAGACCTCAAAACGGTCTTGGGGTGATCCCCAAACGGTCTTGAAACCGTTTGGATGATCCCCAAACGGTCTTGAACTCGTTTGGGCTAATCAACCCAAAATCTCAACTTAACTCATTGGAATTTCAGCACTGTTTTCAATTAGGGTTTGCCTAATTGAATAGCCATCAACTCACGATTCCTTGGGAGTTAACCCCTCAAATTTGGAGAGTCATTAAAAAACATAAATTATGAACAGGAATCCCAAACGGTCAACGCTTGGTCAACTCACTCAAACGGTCTTGAACCCGTTTTCCCAAGCAGGTCAAGTTAATCAGGTTGAAAATCAGCACTTAATCCAATTAGGTTTTCCTAATTGATTAGCATTCAACCTATGATTCCTTTGGAGTTAACCCCTAAAATTTGGAGGGTCATTAAAAAAAATCATTATGAACAGGAATGCCAAACGGTAAATGCTTGGTCAACCATCTCAAACGGTCTTGAACCCGTTTGCCCAAGCAGGTCAAGTTATTCAGGTTGAAAATCAGCACTTAATTCAATTCGATTTGTCTAATTGATTGGCCTTCAACGTATGATTCCTTTGGATTTAACCCATAAAATTTGGAGGGTCATTAGCCTACATAATTAGGAACGAGATTCCCAAACGGTCAATGCTTGGTCAACTCCTTCAAACGGGTTTGAACCCGTTTGCCACCAAACGGTTTGCAACCCGTTTGGTCACCAAATGGTTTTGGTGAAACCGTTTGGTCCCAACTTTTGAGATCGTTTGCTCCCAAGATATTTGGTGAGGTGCTTGATTATGATTATGTCATCATCATATTCCTTCTTGCACACAAGAAAAGCAACCTTTCTTGATGTAATTTGCAGCAAAGAAACAAAAGTGTATACAATTGAAGAAATCAATCAACAAAGCATAGAAGATTGATGCAATAGCAATGTTTGAGGGTTTAAGTTATAAAACCTGCCTCCAATTGAGCTCCAAAGCTCCAAGATCACGCCACCAATAGTGGATGAAGCTCTAGCAACTCCCCCTAGGCTCGTCCTCAAGCTTTTGATTGCAAAAGTTGGCTAGGGTTGAAGAGGAGATCGAAATAAGAAGGAATCCATAATTTATTTTCGATTTCCACCATGAAATCATGAAGAACGAGGCTCAATAAGCTTACCAACAGGTTGGGGCTCGTCCTCCTGTTGCTCCTAAGTCCCCTTGAGCTCATCCCAAGCAAAGGAAGAAGAAAGGGCCGAAAAAGCCTTTCAATGCATTTGGAAAAGGCACTTTTATAAGGAAATTGACGAGAGAGAAAATGCCTTATAAAAATCCAATTAATCCAAAAATTATGGCCGCCTCTTCCCCCTCAATTCCATGGATACGAGGCAAATTACTTTGCCTTTTATTCCCCTTCATTATCCTCAATTTAAAGGAAAGCAAATTAAGCACCTTAATGCTTATTATATTAATATCCCATATGTGAGTGGAAATTACTCTTCTTTATAATAAGGTGAGTGTAATTTCACCTACTTAAGATATTTTCGTTCCTTATCTTAGAAAAGGAACGTCCATACTTATTAAAAATCAACCCAAACCATTTTGGTTGAAAGCCCTTCAATTATTTTTATTCATTTTTGCCCTAAATTGAATTAGGGTTTCAATTAGGCATTATTCTTGATTATTTTAATGTCAAGATTCTCTCTCCTCCAACTTAGTTCAAATGAGGAGTCCCTCGCATTTTATTTGCTATACATGATGCCAAGAAACATTAAGGATCTTATTGAAGTGGTAATCTGCATATTGAACCCTAGATTTTGGGTAAATTGCACTTTACTCCAAAACTAGGTTTTAATGCACAACATTGTCCAACAAGCTCTATCTTGGTGTCCAGGCTTGTAGAAACCATACTACTACATCATATTCATCCTTATGATGTCTCAACATCAGAGGAACATCTTATCATGTGCAATTTGCAAGTTAACCCCTCAACTTGGGTAATTTGCACTTTAGTCCAAAATAAGAAATCATTGCTTCAACATTGTTCAAACAGGACCAAAATTGAAACATAAGTTACTCATGCGCCCTAATTACTTTTCACAAGATGATATTAAACATATAATCATCTTTCTTAATCAAAACACCTAGGGTTAAAGCATAACCCAGGTCAGGGGTGTTACAAATTATAAACCCCTAACAAGGATTTCGTCCCCGAAATCCCAGATAAAGGAATCATATATTATTCATTCATCATATCATCATGTCTCTACATAACACCTCATTGTTATGGAGACATCATAGAGCTTTGATCAACACAAAGTTCCTTCTTACAATATTCTCATAGATTCAATTGAGATCTTATCTTAAAGACATATTTAGTTGTTATGTTTATGCAAAGCATAAACCCCTAACATATGATGTTCATATCATTTTATATAATCAGACTGATTTCATAGTTGACCACTCCAGGTAGCTAATCTAAACCATCTGATAATTCTCAGATACCAGAATCCATTACCCTGGTATCAGTCACATGTGTTGAAAACACATCATATTCTCATCTTTCTTTTATCACATTTACAACTTTATTGAACAGGGATCGCCTCCCTTGTTCTCTTTCTCATCATATGAGGGTCATACTTTTACTTCCTCATATACACATACTGATCTGAATTCCTATCAGATCCTTCTTTCTTGTACTTAAGGTATGATACATTTATCCATACCATATTTCTTATTTCATGATACTCATTAGATTGTATCAAAATGATTGCTTGATCAGGGCAATCAAAAAGATATCAATCTAAGAGTTTCCATACTCACTTTATCATCAATAGTTGTAAACCTGATCAGGGTTTACAAGTAGTGAGATCAAGTAGTATGCACTTACATGCTATCATATTTCTTGTTTTTCATATTATCATAACATAAGATTTAACATACCTGGATTTTATCCAGGCATCTCTTTTATACCTCTTCCTCTTTCATAGAGGTAAGATCAATATAGAACATTTAAAAGAATACTTGAACAGAATTCAAATTCTAATTCTCATCATTTCTTCTCTATATGACAACTAATAGGGAAAACCAAATCAGCAGTCCTCCTTTGTATAACAAAAGGGGTTTAGTGTACTCAACATGTACACATTTATAACATACATTGTCCTCACATCATGGTCTTATTAGTCTTATTACTGATGCAAAAACTAAGCCATGGAGTTTTACAGGTGAAAGGTTAAGACCTTTACACTTACTTAGGGGCTGCTGCCCTGGTACACTAGGCATTTATTGCACTATTTGTACCAAAAACCTTGGCTTTTTAGAACCATTAGGCAAATGTCTCTAAAATTATAGAGATCATCACCTACTTCTCAGCTTATTGCTCCTTCTTGGGCACTGCCATCACATATTTATTATCTGTCTAAGCTCATGGCAGAGTCTACTTTCTTGCCATAAGTTAATCTTTTCCATATTTTCCCTTGTTCCAACATGACTAAGTCATTTAGGAACTCATTTTAAGATCAATCTTTCTGTATTAAGGACTGATTACCTAGGTTATAAGCCTAGCATCCAGTCCACTCATATGAATTACTGTTGCCATAATCTACCCAACAAGAGCATGATCATAGGATTCTCTATCCTGATCAGGTCTTAATGGGGATTCTCAGGCACTCATTCTATTCTTACATGATCCCTTGCACCTCTTCTTGGTGCAACAACATTGCCCTTAGCAATGTGTTCCTTGTGCTCTCCAGTCATTTTAAACTTTACCCTTTCTCTGCACAAGCAGAAATCATTATAGGGTATACTGGAGGACACTAACACAGACTCAACAACTTAGTCCTATGTCTCTGTAGACTCAGCGAACCTAGAGCTCTGATACCACTAAATTGTAATGACACTCACCATCGTTAAGATAACAAGTGCCATTAACAATAATAAAACATGCGGAAGCAAATCATTTGCAGCGGAATTACTGAAAATCACTAAAAATTTAAAACTTTTTCAAAGAGATCCATTCACAGGAAAACTCTTTAACCAAGAACCAAAGTGTTTCCATTTCATCCTGATTCACAAGTACACAGCCTGTATAATTCCTTTTTAAGGATTACAACATTGACTGCCCTGTTACAAATATACACAGGCGGTATAAAAACTTTGAGGCACTATGCCAAAACTCTGATTGAATCATTTAAAACTCCGAGGACCTAAGAGTACAGAGACGACACATAGGACTACTATCTATATGACTTGACAGACAATATCTCCACCTGAGATCTGATTGCTGTCCTTGTTGTTGTTGTTGTTGCTACTCTTTTTCTGATCTTAGGGATTTCCTGCCTTGCCTCCCATGCATACCTAAAAATGTTTCCCACGGGGGTGAGACAATTGAAAAATTGCCCCAGCGAGAGATATAACTCTCCACCAAAACATTGTTATTGCCGTTTATTAAATTAAAACTTAGCAGGGGTTACTTTTACCTTATCAGGAAGAATTATTCATCATAGAACAAAATAAGATAATCTCCTATTCTCAAGGAGAGTATTGCATCTACCCATGGTAGATAAGTAATTCATCTGTCTACTTTGCAGAGAATATAAAGAAACATAAATAACATTTATCCGCTAAGGAATGCACAAAGAAATGCAACATCAACCAATGAATCTCCGTATTCAATCCTTAAGCAAACATGCTATACGGCTGATTACATTTTACAATCATATTTAAGCTCTGAGGAGATGAGGTATACCGCTCATACTCCAACCGGCCATTGCGAAGTCGAAACAGGTACCATACATAGGTCTAGGGAAGAGCCGGCTTCCAAGACCTCCCACGTCTCTGTCAGTGCGAGACAAAATGCAGGACATCTCGTGTCTCTGATAACGTAGCTTTCCAGGGTATACTGGCAACTTCGCTATAGAGTTACAGCGTCAACTGCACTCTCGTCGGCAATCGAGAGATTTCATGTTTATCTCCATCGACCCGACAAAAACATTGGGAGATGGGTACAACATCTGGCCCAATCATCGGGAGATTAGTGATACATCTATCCCGACCTATTCATGAATGATTTGAGAGGTTTCTTGTTTACCTCCTCACAATCACTTCAATAGGACGTAAGGATATTTTCTCCCATTGACCCCCGTATATTAAAAAATATACGAAATCCAGGATATGCCGCAGAGCAACCTGTTTCACCATCACCTATTCCTGACGATGATGGATCTATGGTCAGAGCACTACATGAATAGATTTCACTTGATTATTTAAGTACATTATCATATTCTTTTAGCATCAGTCAAGTTCTCAAACATATTTTATTCAGATGAATGCTATAAAGAGACATGTACCACTTTCATCAGATACTTATTCAGATGGCTCAGAAGCCATTCACATCTTGTCACCTCTCACTAGGCAACAACTTTATTCACATAGCTCACAAGGCCATTCACATCTTGTCACCTCTCACTAGGAAACAACTTTATTCACATGGCTCATAAGGCCATTCACATCTTGTCACCTCTCACTAGGCAACAACTTTATTCACATGGCTCATAAGGCCATTCACATCTTGTCACCTCTCACTAGGCAACAACTTTATAACAAGGCTTACAAGCCCATACTAATCTTGTTACTTCTTTTCTAAGTAACAAGAACATAATGGCACATATGGCCAATGAACTCTTATCAAATAAACATCATAGCTCATACCTGGCTATGATCATCACCTCATGAGACCTGCATGATTGTCACACATGATAATAGATTTATCAAGTTCACAACACATCATGCAATGCAGGGTAACACCACTATTCCCTTACCAAGGTTAGGGTTTACCATCAATTAGGGCTTTTCATCCTTTTACCCAAAGCTAGGGTTAGGATTTTCCTTTCTTATCAATTAGGGTTTCATATTTGTATTATCACTCCAACCCTAATTTATTGCTACACTCCTCTAGGAGCATTCATTGATATCCTAAGTATTCATTCATACTTATTACATTCATCATGTATCATTAAATGATTATCATCACAAGGTATGAGTTTCTCTCTCATCCTTAGGTTGGAAATTAACAAAACAACCACATTAGGTCACTTTCGAATCAACTCTAAGTCCAGCATAGAGCACTACGGCCGTGCAACCAAGAACGGCCGTGCAAAGGGAATCCACCACAGCCGTGCTACCGTACACGGTCATGCACAATGAAGCTACCACGGCCGTGCTACCTTGCACGGTCGTGCAAAATGAATCCACCACGGTCGTGCTACCTTGCACGGTCATGCCACAGGGGTTCACTTCATAAATCATATTCAAGTATGAATCCTATTCTTTCATTAGGGATTAGGGTTTCACATACCATCTCCCTTCTTTAGAATAGAGATTGTATATAGCATCACCCTTCATTAGGGATTTCATATCACATTGCCCATAATTAGGGTTTACTAATCATTCCCAATTAGGGTTTCTCATGAAATCACCCTCAATTAGGATTTCACATGGATACACCCTCAACTAGGGTTTCACTTGGATACACCCTCAACTAGGGTTTACTATTCATCCTAATTAGTGATTTCACATGTAGACAACCTCTTATTAGGGTTATACATGGAATCAACCTCAATTAGGGTTTTCATCATGTATTGGATCCATGCATTTGTTAAGCATTCTTAATTAGTACCATTAAGGTATCTCTCACCTAATTACATTAGGTTTCCAAAAAGGTTTGATCAATTGGACCTTCAATAACATGAGGTATCCAATTGAATTAGGGTTTCCAATGTTGATTCCTTCAATCATTGAATTCATAGAACCAATCATCAATTGGACCTATATTCATACTTCAATTGAGTTTGATAAGTCAACCTTCAACTAATTTGACCCTCAATTGACCCTCAATTGATCATCAATTAGGGTTTGATTCAATTGAATTAGGGTTTGGAATCGATGATTCAACAACACTAATCAATGTAAGACTAGTTGCTTTGAAACCATTGAACCATCATCCAAATTGGGTATGACCTGACACCAAACGGTCTTGAGGTCGTTTGGATGACCTCCAAACGGTCTTGAGACCGTTTTCCCATCATATCACTCAAATCTAAGCATTCCAATTGGGGTTTGGTTCATTGGATTGATCACCAAATCAACATTGCATTGTATATCAGCTTAGTACCTTTAGACCTTCAAACACCTAACCATACTCAACCCTAGACCTCCAAACGGTCTTGGGTGACCACCAAACGGTCTTCATACCGTTTGGCTCATCCAACCTTTGGACTTTAGTGAAAAATCATCATGGATTGGTCTATCGAGTTGATCAACAAATCAGCATTGAGTTGCAGTATGATGTGGTACCTTTGGACCTTCAATCGATCAACTATACCTGACCCCAGACCTCCAAACGGTCTTGGGGTGATCCCCAAACGGTCTTGAACCCGTTTGGGCTAATCAACCCAAAATCTCAACTTAACTCATTGGAATTTCAGCACTGTTTTCAATTAGGGTTTGCCTAATTGAATAGCCTTCAACTCACTATTCCTTGGGAGTTAACCCCTCAAATTTGGAGAGTCATTAAAAAACATAATTATGAACATGAATCCCAAACGGTCAACGCTTGGTCAACTCACTCAAACGGTCTTGAACCCGTTTTCCCAAGAAGGTCAAGTTAATCAGGTTGAAAATCAGCACTTAATCCAATTAGGTTTTCCTAATTGATTAGCCTTCCACCTATGATTCCTTTGGAGTTAACCCCTAAAATTTGGAGGGTCATTAAAAAACATCATTATTAACAGGAATCCCAAAAGGTAAACGCTTGTTCAACCATATCAAACGGTCTTGAACCCGTATTCCCAAGCAGGTCAAGTTATTCAGGTTGAAAATCAACACTTAATTCAATTCGATTTGTCTAATTGATTGGCCTTAAACCTATGATTCCTTTGGAGTTAACCCCTAAAATTTGGAGGGTCATTATCCTGCATAATTATAAACGAGATTCCCAAACGGTAAACGCTTGGTCAACTCCTTCAAACAGGTTTGAACCCGTTTTCCACCAAACAGTTTGCAACCCGTTTGGTCACCAAACGGTTTTGGTGAAACCGTTTGGTCCCAACTTTTGAGATCGTTTGCTCCCAAGATATTTGGTGAGGTGCTTGCTTATGATTATTTCATCATCATCTTCCTTCGTGCACCCAAGAACAGCAACCGTTATTGATGGAATTTTCAGCAAAGAAACAAAAGTGTATAAAATTGAAGAAATCAATCAACAAAGCATAGAAGATTGATGCAATAGCAATGTTTGAGGGTTTAAGTTATAAAACCCGCCTCCAATTGAGATCCAAAGCTCCAATATCACGCCATCAATGGTGGATGAAGCTCTAGCAACTCCCCCTAGGCTCGTCCTCAAGCTTTTGATTGCAAAAGTTGGCTAGGGTTGAAGAGGAGATCAAAATAAGAAGGAATCCATAATTTATTTTCGATTTCCACCATGAAATCATGAAGAACGAGGGTCAAGAAGCTGAACAACAGGTTGGGGCTCGTCCTCCTGTTGCTCCTAAGTCCCCTTGAGCTCATCCCAAGCAAAGGAAGAAGAAAGGGCCGAAAAAGCCTTTCAATTCATTTGGAAAAGGCACTTTTATAAGGAAATTGATGAGAGAGAAAATGCCTTATAAAAATCCAATTAATCCAAAAATTATGGCCGCCTCTTCCCCCTCAATTCCATGGATATGAGGCACCTTCCTTTTCCTTTTATTCCCCTTCATTATCCTCAATTTAAAGAAAAGCAAATTAAGCACCTTAATGCTTATTATATTAATATCCCATATGTGAGTGGAAATTACTTTTCTTTATAATAAGGTGAGTGGAATTTCACCTACTTAAGATATTTTCGTTCCTTATCTTAGCAAAGGAACGTCCATCCTTATTCAAAATAAACCCAAAACATTTTGGTTGAAAGCCCTTCAATTATGTTTATTCATTTTTGCCCTAAATCGAATCAGGGTTTCAATTAGGCATTATTCTTGATTATTTTAATGTCAAGATTCTCTCTCCTCCAACTTAGTTCAAATGAGGAGTCCCTCTCATTTTATTTTCTATACATGATGCCAAGAAACATTAAGGACCTTATTGAAGTGGTAATTTGCATATTGAACCCTAGATTTTGGGTAAATTGCACTTTACTCCAAAACTAGGTTTTAATGCACAACATTGTCCAACAAGCTCTATCTTGGTGTCCAGGCTTGTAGAAACCATACTACTACATCATATTCATCCTTATGATGTCTCAACATCAGAGGAACATCTTATCATGTGCAATTTCCAAGTTAACCCCTCAACTTGGGTAATTTGCACTTTAGTCCAAAATAAGAAATCATTGCTTCAACATTGTTCAAACAGGACCAAAATTGAAACATAAGTTCCTCATGAGCCCTAATTACTTTTCACAAGGTGAGATTAAGCATATAATCATCTTTCTTAATAAAAACACCTAGGGTTAAAGCATAACCCAGGTCAGGGGTGTTATAATAACATTGTTGCAAGTTCATAAAAGATGGAAAGAGAATCTACAACCAATGAAAATGCGAGCAGAAACGTACATCTGAAACTCAATCGATTACCCAAAATAACATTTTTATAGGTACAACAACATATTTCCTTCTCTAGCATGATGCAACAGGAATGTATGTAGATGATCTAGGCCAATAGGGGTAATACCAAACCTCATTTAAGCATTCAACTAAATCATGGTTATTACACACCAATGGTTACAAAAATGAAGAGCATGCTTGACATGGCTTATGGTTAGAGACTGACAGAGCCAACGGTCAAGAACAACCAACTTCAATCAGAGATTCAAATGAAACACAAAAACACATTTTGAATTGATTTCATAACACAAATGAAAGATATAGAAGAGGACATGCAAACTATTTAATATTTTGGAAAACTTCGAGACGTAAAAATACATTTTGACATGGCTGTGATGGCATAGAAACATGCTTACTTTGACGACATAGAAACAAGCTTTCTTCATTTGCTTTTCTATCTATGGCTTTAGCTAAATTAGGAGACCTCCAGTGCCTTGATGGCTTTCACAAGCTCAATATCCTTCTTTTCACATAGCAGGATTCTTCCTGACTAGAGACCACTTTGATCAATGTAGAAACAGATAATGTCGCAAACTCCAAACACAAAATTATCCATCCATTAGACTCCACTGATATGGGTGTGTATAGCAAATAGAATATGAAACAATATACATCAAGAACGAAAAAAATTAACGTGAAGTAGTAAATTATTGTACATACCAACTTTACTCATTAAAAATTACAGTCGAGACACGTTGTGAAGTCAACATTAGAGGACTCTTAACATATGCAAGAACCGACACGAATGAGAAAACTGATATAACGGTAAAAAGTACAAATATAGTCTAGTGTCATTGTTGTTCAAGATAACTTTTAGTTCAGATCAGTACACGTTGAAAAGAAGCAAATTTAAAACTTCCCATAACTACGAATTGAGAAGAAACAAATTGAAACTTCATGTAGCTTAACAACATTCAAAACATCAAGAATCTCAACAAAATATTTATTCTCTAGTGATGATAAAGGGGGTAAAAAACAAAAGATACAAATTCATTCGCGAATATTGTTGATGGTAGATCATAAATATGAACTCTGTGATTAATTTGTGGGAAGGATATTTCCATTGATGGGTTATTTAATTCTGTTCGAGAAGTTCCTCAATTCTTTGCATGTTTACAAAGTCATAGTCTGAAAATTGAAGAGATGTTTCCATGTCCACAATTCATAAAATCTAATTTTTATACCATCAATATCATTTTTAACTAAAAGATGAACAATAGTGTGAGTCATTATTTGGTTTCAGTAACCTATTTACTTAATACAGTTATATCAATATTAGTGAGTCAAGTTAATGACACAATATAGAAGATTGAAAGCATGGACAAGTTAGATATCAAAAATTAAAAATAAGTGTCACACGTCAGTTCATTGCCTACATTGCAGCAGTAAAATAGGGAACATAAGAAAAAACTTAAAGTTAGATCGTATACAAAATTTATGTCAAAAGATAGCCAGAAACTGATATTTAGATCAAAATACAACTTACATCATATATGGACATTGGTCTAGTGCGAAATAGAATCACAGAGCATTTGTTTAGTAATTTGATGTACATGATATTATGATGTTTAGTAATCCGATGTACATGTTAGCTTGTGATTCAATGAACACCAGAAGTATCAGGCATCTCCACCTAGGGAAATCCCTACAGTTATAGTTAGTAATGATTCTTTTATTTCTGATACGATTAATATTCTTGTTCCTAGAAAGGAAAAATGAGTCAACTAAAAAAATAAGTTGACCTTTTGGGTAGTTATACTACAATAAGAAGGCACATATCTAATAACCTTTAAAAAACAAAATGAACAAACAATAAGGCTTTCGTGACCTACAACAACAGGATTCATGAAAACCATTGAAATATGTAAGAGTTGTTACATCGCTAGTAAACTTGATCAACATGAAAACCTATTGGTAATAATTCATAGGAAAGTTGAAATCCCCAACTAGTCATTTAATAAAAGATTGTTTTGGTATATGAACATCCACGTTGACTAATTTAATGATTTGTTTCAAAGGAAGAGGAACATATGAGTAGATATGTTGATCAATGAGATCTTCAATCTTGGACAGTAGTTCTCAAGCTTCTCCAAAATCTGTATTAGTAGATCATGGAACAAATTTTCCCACCACCTAGACAAATAGGCTTGCCTTCTGACTGTACAACACTTGTTTAGAGATAATCATCATAATATAAGAAATTAATTTTAAGCATGTTACTCAATTATAAATATCAAAGGGAAGAGGAAAGCCTTACCTGAATGTTTGGATTGGTTTCCGAACCCAAAACTTCATACTGACAGGTTCAATGCTAAATTGCAAGACTAATTTATGAATACCCCTAAGTAGGACGTTATATATTCACTATTTAACACATTTCATAACATAACCAACCATTACACTGAATCTACCCTTTAAGTGATATAGAAAAACCAAGTTTGAACATTTTATCCACCTTCACCTGTAAAGATTACATCAACGAATGTGATAAAATGCTTGTATCCCTGCTTCAACATAATGAAGGATGATTCTTCAAACATCAATAAAATGAGACCTGCTATGTATTGCATAAATTACTGTAAAGATTGAGAAAAGTATTCCTTAGTAAACAAGCACAATAACCATGTTATTTCTGGCACAGTTGTGTAGAGCATTATTGGCTAAACTGCTATGTTTCACACCAAAGAAAATAGTCCAAATTTCCTAATAATGAGAATGAGTGCATCAATATGGATCCATAATTGAATCAACAGAAGAACTTTACACTTCATTATTGCACAGGAAAGTAGAAAAATAAGTTTTCTATACTTGAAACCATTCAATAAAGTATAAAGTGATCAGCTAACCAAAAGCAGTTTGAATATAATCTTGATGCTGCTGGAACTCTATAAACTTTAGGTTAAAATGAATCCACGAAATATCTTTATTTTTCAACACTTCGTGTATAAGTAACTAAAAGAAATGTAGCATGATCAAATTGGGGAAACTGAAGAAAAATCTTTAAATAGGGATTTGTTTCATGCATACAAAAGCAAAATTCTATGAAGGAACCCCATTCTCGAAATCACACCATATGCCATAATGTTTGTATTCCCAATAGTTAATGAAGGAACTGCAATCCCTATAAACCCATGCATGCATTCTCTATAAGCAGGTCAGCTGTAGGCCTTCGTGTATTTGAAGACAAGGGGGGCTAACTACTATTGACAGTTACCGTTTGTGTGATATGCGTACTGAACTTATCAAGTTAGCTGACTAGAAATACATATAGATTAAATTAAAAAATATATGAAAATATGTAGGCAATGCAAAAGTGAGGAGTTAGCAACCAGAACCCTATTTTTGGGTGGCCGTTAGATGGATCCCTTTACTCTGGCAGCGATGAGGAGAACACCAAGGGTAAGTGCATTAGGCTTGCACGACATCACTGAAGAGAGAAGTCTGGTGATGAGGAGCACTGTCCGGCCCACCCTATAGACAGTGGGGGGAGATGTTGCCATCAACGGTCAGAGAGGGGTAGAAAGTGATCGAAAGGGAATTACACGTGGAGGTGGCGGTGGCAGTGACAGCATGTAGCGGCTCGCCGGTTATCACGTGTGGATGGAGGCCCACAGTCGGGGGAGATTGCAGAGAGTATGGGACGAGATCACGGAGAATCAGGGCATAGAATTTGGGAGAATTGGTCTATGGGTGTGAAGAGTAAGCGCGTAACTGAAGTGAGGTGCGAGAGAAGAAAATTTGGGTTTGAGATCTTATTTACTCATTTAAAACATAATTAACTACATGAAGTTGATTATTTGCATATGTTAGCATAGCTGCTGCGCAAACATAATGACACGTTAGAAGAATAGATATAGCTTCAGAGTCTGAGCTTATTTGTTGCTCCCTATGTTTTGGAGAAGAGCTCGTCTACTATTACATAGAGCGTGTTTGCTTTTACAATAGTCGTATTTGAAGGATTAAAAAGCCATAACATGGTTTTTACTTGAAATGGTAAGGTACTAAGGTCCCACACTCAACATAGACGCTCTGCATGGTTGTTTATAGCAGTCCTCTAGTAGTTGGAAAGTTGGTCCATGTGGGTGCACTAGACTCATAGTATATAGAACATCAGAATATCAAATTCACTATTAGAATGTAGTATGCATATGTGAAGATGGTTGTTGCTTCTTCCGTTGCGGCAGCTACTGCTGCGATGGCTTTTGAAAATAGGGACTCTCAAATTCAATTTTAACTAGGAATGGATTATTATGGGATTTTCTTGTTTGTTTTGTGGTTTCCACCACTATGTAACCGCAAAACAATTATGGAGGCTGTTGACAAATACAAAATCTCTAGCTTACATAGTTTTGAAAGTAAGATACTTTCCAAGAACGTACTAGAGGCAACACGAGGCCATAATCTGAGTTTTACATGGAGAAGTTTATGGGGAGCCAAACCAAATATGCTAGAAGGAGTACATTGGAGAGTGGGGGATGGGGAAAGAATAAACACATGGGACTACTTCTAGATTATGGGAGGGTAGGTTGTTGTGGAGATGCTTAGGCATACTCAAAGACAAGAGCTGACGTATGTGAATGAGCTGTTGGATGCTAATACATGTAGTTGGGATCGAGAGCTGCTTCATCAGGTGTTCACGTCGGACACATGCAGGAAAATCATGTGCACTCCCATTAGTGCCCGCAAGCCGGAGGATATACCGTTTTGGTGGTCAGATCATAAAGGAAACTTCTCTACACGCTCAGCTTACTGGTTGTCATTGTTAGGCACAGAAGGGTTTATAACCAGTAGATCTATAGAGATAGAACATGCGTGGCAATTTGTATGGAGGAAACAATGGCCTCCTAAGTTGGCGCACTTCCTGTGGTGGCTATGTATAGGGGGACTAGCAACGAGGGGATGGCTGTGGGATAGGCACTGTGTTGAAGAAGGATCTTGTACAATCTGTGGGGCAGAGAAGGTGACTAATAGTCATATGTTATTTAGTTGCTCATCTGCAATGGAAGCATGGGCCCAAGCACCAGCTAAGGTTGATCTTTGTCAACTTCAGGAGCTGACGGGGGCAGGAGCATTGTTGAAGCTGTAGGACATGCTAGATGAGACTGAACTTAATAAATTAGTGACCATCTTATGGGGGACATGGACGCATAGAAATGACTGAATCTTCGGCAACACTGGATGAACTCTGAGGCAGGCCATTGTCATGCACTATGCTCTTATTCATGATTATCAATGATATTATGCACAACGAGATACATGGGCAACTGCGGAGAACAAGACGTAGATAGTGTTTGATCAAGAATAGGGAGTGATGCACATGTACTGTGATGTAGCAGTCAATGGATCTGGGAGGCTGGGACTGGGAGTGGCTCTACTGGAAGCGGATGGGACAGTGACAACGGTGATAGGAGAACATTTGGACGCAAATTGGTCAGTAGTGCTTGCGGAGGCGATAGCGATCAAGACGACAATGTAGTTGGCTATTGGATGGAAAGTAGAGAAAGTACTCATCAGGATAGATTCCATGGAGGTGATCAATGCGATTAAAGTCGGCGGGCAAAGAAGGGACCATCTGGGTCTGCTAGTAGCTGATATCTTAGATCTTGCTATTTCTTTTAATTATGTTTCTTTTATTCATGTTAGGAGGGAGTTGAATACTTTAGCCCATAAGGCGGCTCAATTAGTCCTACGAGGTGAGCTGAGCACTACTTATGGTCGGGACAATATTCCCAATTACTTTGTAAGTCACGACTTTTTGATTCAGTAATCTAGAGCATGGTGATTTCCAAAAAAATATGTTAGGACTTTGCTAAAGTTCAGAAAAGCTCGGATTGAGAAGTAGAGTGATGACCGCAACAAATAGAAAATTACATGGTAAATACAAAAGAAAGGTAAGGGATTTATAAAGTACCATAACATGTTCAAGAGACAGGATTATAGAAATTTATAAAGTACCATAACATGATTAAGAGACATGAGTCTAGAAAATCAAGGCACTAGATTTCACTGTCCTGCAAATGAAATTTAGAAGACTGATATGAAAGATCAGTGGGATATTCTCAAGATGTTTCATTACCAGATCAATATAAGAACATATAAAATACAATGTGAGTGAATATCAAGATCACTTAGGTTACTAGGTGAATGGTTTATTTAAGGCAATGTTAAAATGGGAATGAACAAGAAAACTAGAACTACAAACGACCAAAATAATTGCCTACATGCATTATTTAGGAGCATGTAATGGTATAGTCAAATAGATCACAATTCTAGAGAAAACATGTATAAAATAAGTATGTAAGTGACAATTACGAATATAACCTGCTTAGTTTTGCTGGAGATTATAAATCTGCTCAAAATCTAATTTCTTTCCAAAGCAAAGATGATTTTTCTGTTTCATTAATGAGACATCAATAGATTAATGCTTCTTTAATAAACTAAGAAATTTTGACAAGAAGAGTGAAAATTGATCAAATTAATGCTTCTTTAGTAAACCAAGAAATTTTGACAAGAAGAGCGAAAATTGAACAGTCTAAAAGTGGTCACATTAGTAACCATTCGAATTTTGGCATACCATTTTTCGAAGATCTCTTACAATTCGACATAGGAAATCTTCTGGAACCAAATAGCGAGAATCTGCAAATTTCAGACGACATCTGCTCAAATGAACTCATGAAGGCACTGATAAAGAAAAGATAAATACCATTATATCTGGTGACGAAAAATAGAACTAGTCAATTTTTGTCAATTGTACCACAAGGATATTTCTATCCTATCAGCAATGTTTCTAAGTTATACCTGTACATGGGTCTTATGGTGGTATTCGTGAAGGGGTGAATTTTTGGGTTTGTTGATCGGTTTGAAGAACTTGAGCTTATCAAATAATTGATTCAGATGCAGATCATGGAAACATTCTGGTTAGTTTAAAGGGAAAACTTCATCCCCACTAATTGATTAACAAGTCTGTTTATGGTTGGAGGGTTGGAGCACACAATTGATCCTTGTTCACGCCTGATAAAATATTGTAGCTTAAGAATAGTTGATTGTGTAGTGATGGTGTGTTTGCAATATGCATTCCAAACTATGTACGAGGCCAAAGAAGCTCCCTCCAGATTATTTCTACAGGAACACCATAATCCTCGAAGCCTACACAAGGTGGCAGGATGTCCTATATATACTAAAACAGTCTCAACTGTACAATTATTCAATTTTTTTTTAAAAAAGTATGTAAAGTTTGCAAAGAAGAGAGATGCAATTGAATGATATAAATATGAACCTGATTATAAGCAAGTTCCAGTGATAAAGAGCTTCGTATAAGACTTGCCCACTAAATTGTAATTTGGAAATTTTTCATGGAGGTAAGTCTATTTGAACCTATAGGACTACAAACGTTTTGAATTCAGAATCTCAATATAAAAACTTGGTTGCTAATATTTTGAAGACATGAAAATATTTAAAGTGACCTTACCATTTTATTACTTGGCTGCATAGTTCAAACAGATGGGTACAGGGTATAGGGGATCACTTCTCCACATATGCTCCATCCATGGAGGAATTCATAACTGAAGTTTCCAGACCAGACGGTTGTGACTTCCAAGATACCTTAGCATGCAACTTTCAAATGACTCGGGTTTACAAAACACTAGAAAGGGAAGTTTGACCTCCTTTTCAGCAACTAGCATTAAAATTTAATATATTCGAACCTACTTGAATAGTTAATCCTAGTTACCCCATATTGGGTCATATTGTGGCCAGGTCCTACTTAATGGAGTTAGATATATAGCCGGTGTCACAATTTCAACCACACCTTAGTAAGACTCTGCAACAGTCAATAAAGCTACAATGATGGAGTTAGAAAGTTCAAATTATGTGATTTTCCATTAAATTCACCCTAATATATCAAGGATGGCCACTATATTAATAGTTTCTCTTGGTTGCTCTGCAACTCATCAGAGGGTGGATCCAATGAGGGCATTAATTCTACAGTAGATTTCCATTATGTTCTTGTGAACTAGATTGCTACCATTTTCCCAGTATCTACATCAATGTCGTCATCCCTTCCTAATTACAAGATGTTAAGAGCTTGACATTGTTATCATGCTTTTTACATGATAACTGGTACAATTTCACAACTATTGTAGGCTCAATCCCGATTATTCATGGAAATGCCAGGTTTATTCAAATGCTAAGGATATTATTGAAATGAAAATGAATGGCATTCTAGAATTATCAAACATTAAGAAAATCCTACCAGTTCCAAGCCATTGCATACCATTTCAAAATGAGGGGAACACAGATGTATTATAGTAACATGGCAGTTTCTCAATAGATTTGGATGTAGAAAGTGGTTCCAACTGATTCAAATAGTTATGTGTTTTTGTTTCAGGAACCACCACTTTATTGCTCTTGCTCCTTAATTGAAGAAAATTCTGACTATAAGGTAGGGGAGATATTGTTCACATGGAGCCATGTCAAATCCCACAAACTCTCTCCCCATTAGGTTATAAAGGCAACACATTTCACAGAAAATATATTTTTGAATAGGTCAAAGCCATTGGAGTGTTATGTATACTTCATATCACATTATATGTGAAGATAATCACTCCTCAAATGCCATGTTCACAGAAGAGGCATGTTACATCAGTAAACTCAGAATTGGTGATTCAATGGAGGGAAATGACTAGACAACCTGCATTTTCAAAGCCAAGAGCAAAGGTTTCATGTATCGGGCAAAAAACATTGAACTTGTTTGATACTAGATGCATCAGTAGGTGGGTTATGCCATGATGAATGTTTATGAAATAAAAAAAATTAAGTGTTGTGTATGTTTCTAGGAAGAATATTCTTACTGTTCTAGTTATAACCCTCTAGTCATGATTTTACTAGTTACCATGCATGATCTTTAGGTTCATCTCATTCATTCATTGAAGGGCTTGTATGAGAGCCTTCAGAAACACATTGTAGGCTCTAAACCATCATGGAGGTGTGCAGGAAATGTATCAAACAAATTATATAGGATTCTAGTAAAAATACAAGTAGAAAGTCAAATGAATATAATTCTATCAATATAAGCCAACAAATTATATTCCAAGAAATAGGGAGAGAAAACAAGTAGTGGATTGACCATAATGACAAACTATGATTAAGTGGGGAGAGGACTAGGAGAAGAACTAAAACCGTGGGGTGAATACCAAGGAAGGACAAAACCCACAACAAAAAACAACCTATTTGATGTGCATGCAATTTATATCTTTTTCCATTCATTAAAAAAATATAGTACCAACCTATACAATGTACATCCAATCTATATTGTTTTCCATGTATTAAAAAAATAGAATGATTGTCTTCTATACATCACCACAAGCCCCCCAAACCTTGCCAGGAGCAGTGTTGGTTCCCTGGTCTCCAAAATACCATATATACATCCCCCATTTTCCAGACTACCTGACCACAACATTAGTTTTTCTAAGGCAGGTCCCTAAGTAACTCATCTAAGCTTGAGGAATCTGAAGTGGTTCAATAAGTACTTAATCCTATAATTTTCCAAACACTGCCCATAAGTTCCACTTATATAAAAAATGTGATCCAAGCATGCATAGATCTAGAAAGAATGACAACACCAACCTGGATCTATCTCTATAGTTTAACATTGCAGTAGAAATAGAACAAAGAAGGCCAACCAAGCAGGAAAAGGAATCCAACAAGCAACACATGTGATACATATTCTAACTTTTAGCTTGATTTGAGTGAGGAGAAACATATCATATTCCTTCTCCAACACAGAGCTCATCATAGGAAACTCCTCTTATCCTTTAAAATATGAATCCAAACTATTTGCATCCATTCTATCACAGACACAACTGAGTAGGCCACCACGAACTTAAATTATCTCATTACAATTCATCGGTTAAGATTTCAGACCATGCAAATCATCCACTTGGCATATTTCAACTCAAACATTGCATTTAACAATCAAGCAGTGCACACAACAACCAAGGAAAATCATCATGGTGGCTCCAGAGAAAGATATAAAACAAAAATAATGAAAGCATCCACGTGGAACCCAAGAGAAGCCCCTAGAAACCCAAGTCAGCCAAAAATTATAGGAAGAAGAAACTTACCATTTACCAGAAACAAATAGGAAGCAATAGGCTGCATAATAACAGTTGCACCAAGTCAAAAAGGTCCAATAGCTATTTCTACAAGGAGAAACGACAACAAGATTGTAGTAGAAAAGGGATACCAATCCGTGGGAGCAGGCCTGTAGAGGAAGAAATGGACGAGAAGTGGTTGAATATAAGTTGAATAAGTTGACCAAAAAGCATCCACAAACCAGAAAGTGGGAATGAAGTATGTAGATGACAAGAAACCCTACTAGAGGCAATGCATTCCCTAATCTTCAAAAATTAGTTGCCAAAATCATCTCATAGCATAACATCTTTAACAAAAAAAAGGATTCTAATCACCTTTAGGTTCAACCAACTCATGAACTGAAAAAGACTATCTTGAGATAATTGAATTTGTATAATTTTCTTGCAAAATACAGTTGAAAAGCGGTACTTAACAATTAATAATGCATGAAATGAAATGTGATTGAGCAGAACCCTGGTAGAGGTGATACATTACCAGAACATCAAATCAAATAGTAAAACCATCTCATACAAATATTTTTTCAAACATAAAAAGGACAGATAGAAAAACCTACTACCATCATATAATTTCCAAACACAGTAGTGATTTACATGTTTGTATTGGCATCAATATTCACTTTGACTAATCAGGTTCCATTAAGCTCCTATCAAATAGTTCATGTGATGTACAACTCTATTTCCCAGATGCCAACTGCTACTACTGGTGGTGGTGCTGGTGGTTTGCTGGCCACATCTATTTCTACAGAAATTCCACATAGAGTTTGAACTTGGAAGTCCATGGACCACGTAGCCCATGTCATGCGATAAAGTCTAATTGATGACTCCCCCAATCCCTATATACAAAGGCACCCGTCCTAAACCATTGGATCAGTTAGTTGTATAACTACTCTACAACTTAGGTAGGCCCTCTACTACGATTCAAGTGGCCAACTTGACCCTTCTGTAGAAGAAGATATCAAGGTTCAATCAAGAAGGAAGTTGGGGTTTATCAGAGTATAAAAGATCGTCTCTCTATTATAGTATCTCCATTCCGACTATGCTAATTTGTTGAAAATATTTAAATGGCTATTATCATTGTTGGCATTACTACCTTTTTCTTATCCGTGAATTGTCTAAAATGTTATCTAAAATAATGTGAATAGATTGTTCAAAATTGGTGCAAATTTTGAGATTCTTTATTTGAGAAATGATTTTATATTTAGCGAGGGCCCACAACTATTTTATTTTCATGGGAACATGGTTTTGTATAGAGAGACAAGAAATGAATCCCATGAAAATTTCTTTTTGATTAAGGTAAGAACTATCACCTTTGATAGATTCCTATAACTATATGTCATTATCTAAAATTTGTGAATCTCAAATGAATATAGATTGCACAAGACATAAAAAATACAATAAATCCCATTTAGATAAGCAAGAACATGATATGTACTTATTATAACTGTAGGCATCCAGGAAAAACAAAAAGATTTCCAATATATACAATGTTATGTGTCTCTTTAGATGAAGTGATGTACTTTGACCACTAAGCATGGTAAGAACACTCATACAAAGGGTAATATAGAACTAAAAGCAAAGTCTAGTCTCTAGCATCGTAATGGTGAGAAAGTAAAACCCCAAACAAGGGCACACCATTGAATGACTAGTTGTTAGAAATTGTTGGGAGAATTCTAAATATTACATAGGAGATAGCATATCAATAACTAAATACTTGACCCACAAAAAAGGCATCTTGTATTTCACATTTATTCAAATCTACATATAAGCCATTAATAGTTACTTTGAACAGGAAATCACAATCAACATGGATGTGAGATATATCTTTTTTATGTGAAACTAGCATCTTGCATGTAGATATGATGTGAAATTTTGCTGATGCAGTAGATTTTTAGAAACTATTGGGAAAAATAGAAGGAGAAATAGAAGTGTGGAGAAACAAATTGTTACTATGCTATCCAGAATGAAGAATCACAATTGATCCAGCTACAAAGGTGTAGAATGTTGATTGAAGGTTTTAGTGCTAATGACAAGATCTAGTACAAGAATGTTGTTTGTAAAAATATATCCAGAAGATTAACTAAAAGCAGGTTGATCGACTAAACTGTAAAGGCATTCAAGAAAAAATATAATCAGCAACAATAAGTCAGCCCTTAGTGGTAACCTAGATGGATATATGGTAATATCTATTATTTGAATCTTACATTGGAACAGCTAAAAGCAATAGTAAATGGATAAAGATAATCCTAGATGATAATGTACCATGAATATAACCTAAAACTAAAATTGAATATTGTCGATTTTAAATGTACTTGGGAATACTACTAGTAGTATAAGATTTGAGTACCAAAATAATCAACTCAATTCAATTGGCGGGGGCACATTCTAGACTAAAAATTTTCAGATTCATACCATTCGAAAATCTTCACCTCTTGAAAACCAAGACGAGAAGCATATATCATATATGGTAGATGATCTAGGATAACTGATCAGAGTATGTGGTCAGCCTATGATGGTTCTTGCTTACACCTTTAGTTCTGATTTCTAGCAAGTAGCACTCTACGGTTCTTCCTCGTGCTCTCAATAATATCCAACATGGAGCGGGGGGTCCAGAATGAGGAGATATGTTTTTTATTTTCATCTTCTATATGGATACAAGGTATGAGAAACTACATGACGGAAATTGAGGGGGGGATGCTATGTAGATAATGTAGCTAATTTTACCGGAATATACCTCAATAGGTGTGATTTGACCTTGCTCCTCACCTCCGACTTTATGTTTCCTCATAGAACTGAAATCAAGCCTCCTGCCCAGTGGTCTGTGATGTTGGGTGCGAACATTACGTGATTGATAAGTGCGTGAGGTGGTGGAGATGATGAGAGGGAGAAAGGGCGATCAAATAGAAGGTTGTGGTGAGGAAGGAGAAGAGAGTGAGGCGGAGGTCATGATGGGAAAAGAGGATGCAAGGGGGGGTGCTATCGGAATGACAGGGGTATTTTGAATGAAAATTGCGCCAATACGGGTCAGTGGGGAAAAGTAGTGCGCGTAAAAAGAATTTAAATTTTCAAGTGTTTTGGTTGTTTTGGGGGATGAGTATGGAAGAGTTTTAGTTTATAGCCAATTCATATATGTAGTTAATTTTGTAGCTATTACAATTAACTATATTTGCTTTGCTTACATTTTTAGAAATTATAAGAAAAAGTACTTTTAGCTATAAATAAAACATATGTAGTTAAACTAATTGTAGCGAGATCATCTTTTTCTTGTAGTGCTGGGCAAAGTTTGTGCCCAAGGAGGCGATGGTCCGATGAAAAATCCGAATGTTGTCCACACTATCCCTGGTCAAGGATTTTATAATCCGAAGCAGAACAAGAACCATCCATGATCCATTTTTCAATATGGAAATCCTTCAGGAGCGGAAAAATCACAACAACTTGGTTCAGATAATCAACAACGAGGTCTGTCGGGATACCAGTATAACCAACAAAAAAATTTTAGAAATCAACAGAACTTTAGAGGTAACTTCCAGAACAAAAACTACAACCAATATCAAAACAACTCTCAGTTCCAAAATCCAAACCAAGTCCCTTATCAACATCAACAACAAGGGCCACAAGTCGGTCTCATATTTTTTGATGACAAACTATCATCCATTGAGAAGATGCTTCAGTCACAACAAACTATGATAGAAAATCAGAAAGCCCATCAGAAGGCTATTGAATCCCAACTAGCTCAACTTTCAACTAGTCTCAAGCCGCTTGTCGGAGCTTTTACTGGCCAACCAGAGAACAATCCTAAGAATCCATAGCAACTGAAGGCTGTCACCACCCGATCAGGAAAAGACTATTATGATCCTCCTGTCAAAACACCCATGGTAATTACGGATGATGATGACTTTGTGACTGCCCAAGACTCTACAGTACCTGAATCTCAACCGAAAGAACCACCAATAGCTGATGAGATAGACAAAGCAAGTTCTGAGGAACCTATTGTTGCAGAAGCAGAAGACACACCTGAGCCGGATGTGCCAGTATATAAGCCTCGTCCTCCTTTCCCAGCTCGATTGAAATAGACAAGGCTTGATACTCGTTTCAATAAGTTCAAGGAAGCCATGAAAAAGCTTCATGTTGACATACCCTTTCTAGATGCGTTGGTTGAGATACCAGCCTGGACAAAGTACTTAAAATCACTCCTCACAAAGAAATATATAACTGAAGTATATGAGACAGTCAAGTTAGCAACAACTACTTCTAATATTATTCATAGCAAGATGCCCAAGAAGCAAAAAGACCCAGGATCCTTTGGGATTTCATGCCATATCGGTGACTCTTCATGTAAGAAGGGACTGGCCGACCTTAGTGCTAGCATCTCCATCATGTCACTTAGCCTTTGCAAGAGGCTAGGGTTTGTAGAACTTCTCCCAACTGGCATGGCCATACAACTTGTAGACAATTCTATGACTCTTCCCTTGGGAATAATTGAGGATGTCCCAGTCAAGGTAGGTAAAGACTTATGTCCCATGCGACTTTGTTATCATGGACATAAAAGAGGAATCTAAATACCCTCTTATCTTTAGCCATCCTTTCCTTGCCACTGCAAGAGCTTTGATTGATGTTGAAGTAGGAACCTTGCTCCTCAGACTAGGTAAGGAAATGCTCGAGTTCAAGGTTTTTGAAAGTATGCGAAGACCAAGCATGCAAGAAGAAGTCTATTTGATTGATTGCATTGAGAAAATGTCACTCTTAACGCAAGAGGATTATGAACAAGAAGATCCTTTAGAAGTGGCTCTAACAAACCTGACTGTTGATAACTCCATTGACGAATAAGTAAAGAATTGTGTTCTTCACCTCAATTCTACAGAAGAAGATCCTGAAGCTAAATTTGAGGAACTCAAGGATGTGAACATAACTGAAGACCTATGTGAGAAACCAGAGGCCCCCAAAATGAAGCCCTTACTGAGGGACTGAAGTATGTGTTTGTGGATGATCTCAAGGTCTGTCTAGTTATCATAAATTCTGATCTAACATCTGAATAAGAAGATAAACTTCTGACAGAATTAAGGGAAAGAAAAAAAGCTACCAGCTATAAGATGAGTGATCTCACCGGGGTCAGTCAAGCGCTTTGCAAGAAAAAAATTCCCATGGTGGAAGACCACAAGCCGACCATCAAACATCAAAGGAAGCTGAATCCTAATATGAAAGAAGTTGTTCACCTTGAAGTCATCAAATTGCTCACTACATGAATCATCTATCCGATATCTAACTCGCCATGGGTGAGTCTTGTAGATGTTGTCCCAAAGAAAGGTGGCACTACCGTGATACAAAATGAAAATAATGAACTCATCCCCACTCGAACAGTCACTGACTGGAGAATGTGTATTGATTATAGGAAATTAAACAAGGCAACACGCAAAGATCATTTCCCAGTGCATTTTCTTGACCAAGTTTTAGAGTGGATGGTTCACCAGGAATATTTTTGCTATCTCGATGGTTACTCTAGATTCTATCAAATTATTATACATCCAAATGACCAAGAGAAGACAACTTTCACTTGCCCCTTTGGAACATATGCCTTTAGAAGGATGCCGTTCGGGCTTTGCAATGCACCCGCAACCTTCCAACGTTGTATGACAACCATATTTGCTGGTCTAACTGAAACTATTATAAAAGTTTTCATGGATGTTTTTTCTATGTATGGGGATTCATACGATTAATGCCTGAAGCACCTCTCCCTCGTCCTCAAATGATGTGAAGAAGCACATCTAGTGCTTAATTGGGAGAAATGTCACTTTATGGTGAAAGAAAGCATTGTCCTCGGCCATAGGGTCAGCAAATGAGGGATTAAAGTTGACAAATAAAAAATCAAAGTGATTTCTAGACTCATTATCCCAATCAATGTAAGAGAGGTCCGTGCATTCCTCGGTCATGCAGACTTTTACAGAAGGTTTATAAAGGATTTCTCCAGGATGACCAAGCCTATGACAAACTTAGTGCTAAAGGATGCTGATTTCCACTTTGACGAAGAATGCATCAAGAGTTTCAAAAATCTGAAGCATGCCCTTACAACAACACCCATCATATGAGCTCCATATTGGGAGCACCCATTTGAAATAATGTGTGACGCCAGCGATTACGCAGTTGGCACAGTTTTGGGCCAATATATAGAAAAGAAACATCATGTCATCTACTATGCATCTAAGACCCTTGACGAAGCTCATAGGAATTATGCAACTACCAAGAAGGAACTTTTGGCAGTTGTGTATGCCTTTGACAAGTTCAGATCCTACCTCATCGGTTCTAAAGTTATTGTCAACATAGACCATGCTGCAATTCGTTACCTCCTAGCAAAGAAAGATGCTAAACCTAGGCTTATCAGATGGATTGTCCTCTTACAAGAATTTGATCTTGAGATGAGAGATAAGAAAGGCACAAAAAATGTTGTGGCAAACCACTTGAGTCATATCCACACCCTGAACACTGAAAAGATCCCAATTAACGAATCTCTTCCAGATGACCAACTCATGAAAGTCTCAAAAGCTACTCCCTGGTACTTGGACTATGTGAACTACCTTGTAGCCGGTGCCATCCACCCGGAATGCACCGACAATGCATTGAAGAAATTCATGCATGATGTGAGGCAATATCACTGGGATGAGTCATACCTTTTCAAGCTTTGTGCTGATGGTCTCTACAGACAATGTATCATCGAGGAAGAAGCTAATCTTGTTTTAGAACAATGCCACTCAGGCCCTGTTGGAGGCCATATGAGTTATAAGAAAACTGCTTTGAAGGTTTTGCAATGTGTCTTCTTTTGGCCAACCATATCTAAGGATGCCTATAACTTTGTCTTGTCATGTGACAAATGCTAGAGGACGGGAAACATTACAAAAAGAGATGAGATGCCCCTTAAGTTATGGTAGGAAGTCAAGATCTTGGACGTTTGGGGAAGTGGGATATATGGGCCCATTCCCATCCTCGCATGGATTTTTCTACATTCTGGTTGCGATGGATTACGTCTCTAAATGGGTGGAGGCCATACCAACCGTTACTAGCGATTCAAAACCTGTCATAAAAATGTTCAAAGATATTATATTTCCCCATTTTGGAGTCCCACACACTGTGATATCCGATGGAGGTTCTCATTTTCTAGAGAGAAGCTTCGAAGCGTTGTTGAGAAAATATGGTGTAACACACAAGGTAGCTTCCCCCTACCATCCACAAATGAGTGGGCAGGTAGAGGTTTCAAATCATCAACTCAAAGCTATCCTAGAAAAGATAGTAGGCCGCAACCGAAAGGATTGGTCCGTAAAAATCAATGACTCCTTGTGGGCCTATCGAACTGCTTTTAAGACTCCTCTTGGGACAACACCATTTAGATTAATCTATGAAAAGTCATGTCACCTTCCCGTTGAATTCAAACACAAAGCTTGGTGGGCAATCAAACAACTAAATTTTGACATGAAGAAAGATGGCCAAGCCAGGATTCTGCAACTTCAGGAGCTGGAAGAACTTCAGATGACATCCTACGAAAATGCTCGAATCTACAAAAAATGCACAAAGTTATGGCACGATGGTCATTTGAAAAGGAAAGACATACAAGCGGGAGATCAAGTTCTTCTATTTAACTCAAGACTGAGATTTTTCCTAGGAAAATTACGTTCTCGATAGTCTGGACCATACATTGTCAAGAGCATCTACCCACATGGTGCTTTTGTTTTATGGAGTGAAAAGTCGGGCGATTTTGTGGCAAATGGCCAATACTTGAAGAGATATTTCACAACAGCTGATACTAGAACTGATGAATCGATGAATCTTTCCAAACCAATATATCTACCAGAAAATTGAAGGAATCAAGTCGAGCCAACGACATAAAACAAAGGCACTTGTCTAGAGGCAACCCGATCCTTAACTTAGTTTTTTAATTTCAATTTTGAATTAGAAATTTTTGCACGCAATAGATATCGCATCACAAGATGCAATATTAAGTTAGATGGTTTTCATTTGGAGATTTCAGATAGAGGAAACATTGCTGAAAGGACGCAACCGCATATGGTGGTCCAACCAGCATGGTTTTTCCACTCCATCTTGGATTTAGAGTTTGCTCAGGATGAGAAAATTTCTAAGTTCAGGGTGGACGGTGGGTGGTACGTACTTAACTTTCCACCTACACCCATCTATTTTAGACTTAAGATTCCATCTTTGCAGTTTTGATCAAAATTTTCAAAAAATTTCAAGTTTTCAATGTAGTTTTGTATAGAAACTTGATGAAGTTTTGATGCTTTTGTTTCAATCAAAGACTTTACCTAGCTGGCTAGTTTCTTTGTCTATGCAATTTTGAATCATTATACGCTCCTTATTCAAAGCAAAGCCTCAAGAGGGATAATTTTTGAAACTAACCAATGGTTAGAAATCACCATGTGAAGCTTATGAATCCTAACATCATGATCCTTCAGTAAAAATGGCAAATATCTGTCAAACTGAGGGGGATCAAACTCATCATGCTTCCAAAATGACTAGTGGAACAATAGCATGGAATCTCCACTAGATCCACATCAAGTCATAATTTGAGAATAGTATGATAAAAATAACAACCTGGTGCACTGAATCATAAATCAAGTTGCATTATGATCTAAACTCTCTTCTACACTTCTTCTACCATCTTCATACCCCTCCATCCATCAAAAAGAAACAAAAGCCATATAAAATAGTGCAAAACCCCAAGTTCAGGGTGGCACACCATCCCTTTCTTTATTCGTTTATTCCATACACCTCTATGAAAAAGGGGCATATCACCAAAATGAAAAATAAAAGATGCCAATGTGCACACAAAGAAAAAATGCAATCTTGAGTCGAATAGAGAAAAGATTCACTCACAAAAAAATGCAATCAATGTAATTGCAACAATATAATAAAATCTCAAGTCGAATAGAGGAGAGATTCACTACTTCCTTCCATACCCCCCTTCAATTCTTTTTCCACCTACAGGCACAATGAATGCCTCATTTTGGCCACTCTTTTGTAAAACACCAGTGTCATATTAGATGCACACTTGTTGTTCTGCGGGTATCTCTGGACTCTTACAAAACTCTTAGACATGCTTGATGTTGGAGAAAGTGGGGAGGAAGTGCTTTTGAGAAATGAACTCAGGAACGAAGATATTGTAAGATGTGTTATGTGATCTCTAGAGGTTAAGATGCTAAGCCATACAAAGCAGAAAAGAAACAATCATGATGTGAAGATGAGGCAATCACACGAGTTAAAAGTATTCATTTGGTGATTGTTTCAGATTTTATGCTACTCGAGGATGAGCAACATTTAAGTTCAGGGTGTTTTGATGAATGCATATTCATTTTAGTTTTAGTCGCCAGTTTTGGCCTAGTTATGCACTGAATGCTAATATTCACCCCTTGAATATGCTCATATACAACTTTCCTCAGTTCCATATCATTATTTAAAGTTTTGATCAAATCTATTCATCTCCATTGTAGGATTGAACATCACACTATGTGCACCAGTGTAGGAGGTGTAGGGGGCGGTGCCCCCCCTCAGTCAGAGGATTCATCAACGCAGGCCATTCAACCCTCAGCAACAGCCCCCTCCCCCCACGGGGGTGGGTTTATTTCATGATGACCTCGACCACGGCTAAGGAGGCTATGACCGCAACCTGGTTGCACCTTGACCTGACTTGGACCGCAACCTGCGTGGGAGACCTCGACCTCAGAAAGACCGCGACTATGGTCAAGCAAAGAAGGACCGCGACCGTGGCCAAGCAAAAAACAACCGCGACCGCGGCCAACACCTTGACGGTAGGTGATCCAAGGACTGTGACCGCGACCCAGCTAAGCAACACCGCGACCGTGGCCTGTACCGCGACCATGGGGTTAAGCCGGTGGAGTGCGCCTATAAATAGGCCACCCACATGTCTTGTCAAACCATCTCTTCCACAACGCCGAGAGGCTGTTTCTCTATGCCCAGCCCTCTGAAAGACGATCTCCACTGCCAAGGACTACCTCTGTGGAGTTCTTACCTCTCCTCCATCTCCACTCCATCCGAATCTATCTTTAAGCCACAAAAGTGATGGGACTTTAGATCTACAGATCTAATCCACCGTCCACTCACATGCCACTACCATCCCGAGCTGCTCCTCTTGCTGTGAGCAAGGAGCACGAGAAGAGAAGGAAGGTGGACCGAGAAGATATGCCTGCCATTGTATAGAAGATCGTTACTCCACCGAGCTACAACCATCTTCTTCACAATGACCATAGAAGAATCTTCCCTCTCCCTATTCTTTTTGTTTCTCTCATCATGAGTGAGTAACGATCAGAGTCGCTAGGCCATCTTACCCAGGGCAAGGCCAGGTACCAGCACGGGAGGGTAGGAACCAAAGAAGAAAATGAGAGGGCGAAGCAGCCGTGCTTGAAACCAGATCCAATAAGAGGCGGCTCCTCTCCATCTGTCCCTATTAATGGGGTGGAGTCAACACAGTTGATGCTGCCGCACGACCTGGGCTCTGGCTTCGACGCTGCACCCCGCCTCCTTCTCGTTCCAAGCTGAGAACCGCCCTAGACGCCGAAAACTAGATCTTCTTGAGGTTATCGATTCCAAGAAGACACCGCCGAGCTTCTGAGGCCAGGGGGAGGTAGACGTCAAGGGGCGCCCCCTCCCCCCAGCGGTGGCCGTCAGGGAAAGTAGAGAGAGGCGGGAGCGTAACCCTAGAGAGAGACCCCGACCCTCTAACAAAAAAATATAAAAAATTAAGCCTCCAACCCCCCATACTTAAGTTTATTAATATCATTTAACACGGTTGATGCCTTGACGAGAACTTTTGAAAGATATCTTCAGAGTAGTAGTGCATGATCTGGTAGGTGATGAGACATTTGATGGCTATATGTGATGCTTACATGAACCTGACGCCCTAACAAGGGGTTTAATGCTCCATTTGGATAGTTGTTTCTGGCCTGGATGTGTTTTGGATGTGTTTTCATGTGTAGTGGTGGTGAAATCCGATATCACCCCAGTGATTTCTATCATTAATCTAGATCCAACTTTAATACCACTCTTTTACTTTCCTTACATTTAGTTTAACTAAACCCAATCAACTCTTTGTTCTAATTATTAGTCTTACTTAAACTAGATCCGACTAGCAAGATTTTTAAAAATGTTGTCCTTTGGGATTCGATCCTTAACTATACTGCGATAACACCTGTCTGCTTGTGGGTTGTATTATTGCACAAGGTTATGGTAAAAACTTAGGGATTTCAGCCCTGGGTGAATTTGTTAGTGCAGTAAACACCACACCAAAGTACTAATAGCTTCTGTGTCTTACTCAACATACTTAGCACTAGGATGGAAAGAAGAAAATTTATCAAAGCAACTGTTGACCTAATGAACGAACAATGTACATACACAACAATTTGTTCAGTCGTGGTGCAACAGTGGTTGGCATTTTATTGGGCGTGCCATGGTGTCTCCCCCAATGACACGGCTGGTCCCGAAATTTATTTTTGATTGGGTGGGATCCAATAGTGGCCGATCCCAGGAGGGGTTCCTCGTTATAAAAAAAAATAGTTCAGGTACTAACATGAAATTCTTTCTGTAATGACAAAAATCACCTAAAATGGTTAGAAATGTTAGTGGAGCTGAAGAAAACGCAAACTGACTTAAGATTAAAACCATTTATTCTGTCAAATGGCATGAAATTTTATAGTAACAACGTCAGGTGTACCATGAATGGTGTGTATTCTCAACCAAAATTATTTTTGTCTTTTTACAGAAGTAATTGAATTAAAATGGAATGATTATTTAGTAGAGATGGAGATGATGCCTATATCTTCCACCGACGTCTTGCATATATGTCCTTACTGTGTTTATTAATTTGTAACCCATGAAGTAGGTGCATCACATGCATGAGATAAATCTTTAACTTACAACGTGAATAAGTTCACTTTAATTGGTATGCTCTGGTATTATAAGAATAAAGTGTCAAAGCCGTCATGTCAATATTCTAGGCCGCCATTGTTTAGTGCTACTTGTATAAAGGATGAACATTGTTCTCAAAGAAAAGGCTTAGAGCAGAGAGACCATGATTTATGGATTGCTTAATCATTAAAGGTATAGTAGGGTTGTCTACTAATTTTTACCATATTAGTTAGGACAAGCGTGCATTCATATTTTATTTCATCCTCTATCGATTAGGGTTGGACAAGAAATTAAATCAGACCATGCAACTCAACCAAATCGAACCAAACTAAGTTTTGGTTTTAAAGGGGTCACTAGTACAGAAATAACATATAACATCACCTTTTATGGCGTCGATTAGACTAAAAAAACTGACACTAAAAAACAACGACGTCTCTTATATAAGACAACCGTCACCATATTTTCCAGGAACAAAAATACAGGTACCACTTTTAATTTATCATAAACCAATGTCTAAAATTACCCGTGAAATATAATTTTTTAGGAAAAAAATTGCCACTAAAATTTTCAATACGACGTCTTTTTTTTAAATTAACAACACATGTTTTGTGCCATGCCTCCATGGAAAAATTTATCCCCTCATTAGTCGCCGACTCTGCCAACTAACCGATGACTAATCGCCCTTCACAACATAAACTTTTTGTTAAGAGAATGGCTCTATAGCGTCAGTTGTTTACTAGAAATCGACTGACTAGATGTTTTTGCGCCTTGTCCCCGTAAAAATATTTTCCCCCCAATTTGCTCGTTCGTCGTCGATTTTTATTGGACAACTGATAACTATGGTTCTAACACTAGATCAAAATTATTTGTTTCAATTTGTAAATAGACGTCGATTTTTATCTCTAGCAACTGACGACTAAAACCCTAACTAAGTGTAACATTTTTATTTAGATTTGCACTTAGTTGTTAGTTTTTCACAAGTAACTGACGACTATAAAAGTTATGCGTCGATTTTTTAACAACTGACGACTATGGGTAACTTAATAGCACTCGCACGAAATAGACTTTCCCCATTCTTTGTTTCATCGTGATTCACCGTAGCTCTAGCGATTTGCGATCCTTGTCAGCGTGCACCACCTTTGTAGCTCGAAGGTCTACCGCCGCCGCTCCCGCTCCTCTCTTCCTCCATTCGTCTGCCGCCGCTCCCACTCCTCTCTTCCTCTAGTCGTATGCTGCTCCAATAGCTTGGGAGGACGCCGCCGCCTGAGGAGTTTGGAAGGACCCCACTCTGCCTGAGGAGCTTGGGAGGACACTGCTCTAGTCGCCGCCACTGACTGCCGACCAATCAGCTCCAGCCATCTACAACCGCTACAGTCTGCTTCACCTCCAGCCATCGTCCAGCCTACCGGCATCACTACTCCAGCCTACCGGTGCAACCACCTCCACCTCTGGCTGTCGCCACCGTAGCCTGCTCCACCCCACCATTGCAGTGAGTGGTTACTCAGAAGTAGATTTTGATTAATTAGGGTTAATGATTTGTGAATGAACTTAATTAATTAGATTTGCACTTAGTTTCTCTATTGTTAGTGTTGCTTTAATTTAATTCAATAATTACTTGTCAAGAATGTGTAGTTGATTAATATTGATTAATTAGGGTTAATGATGCATGCATGAACTTAATTAATTAGATTTGCACTTAGTTTCTCTGTTTTTAGTGATTGATTTAATTTAGTTCAATAATTTCTCATCAAGAATGCGTAGTTGATTAGTATTTATTAATTAGGGTTAATGATGCATGAATGGATTTAATTAATTAATATTGCTTTCTTTATCTCTTGTTAGTGATTGATTTAACTTAGTTCAATAATTGCTCTTCAAGATTGTGTAGTTGATTAATATTAATTAATTAGGGTTAATGATAAATGAATGAACTTACCCAAATGGACGAATGAATTGAATTAAATGATGTTAGATAAAACCTAGGATATGAATGATGAAACTATGATCATAGGTATAAGAATGATAACATATATACATGTATTTTGGTGACCTAGAAACCCATCTGAGATTTACTCGTTTAGAGTAAATCTTAGATAGTGCCTGGTTTGGGACTGTTCTTGAACACTTTACCGATAAATGGTCTAGTTTGATTTTAAAATTTTTAAAACCATAGAACAACAATTTGGTTTGATTTGAGGGTGCAGTTTAACAAAATCAAGTTGAACCAATATATATATATATATCATTAAAATATATATTTATACTGTGAAAAGTACTTATTTAAAATAAAATTTTGATACTGAAAAAGTTCATCTATGCTAATGCATAAAAGGATTGCTGAATATATGAGACTAAGACTTACAATGTTTTAGACTATATGGAATAAGACATAGTAATTTGAAGATTGTTGGACACTATCTACTTATACTTTATATATGTATTCCTACAATACTAATTTCTAAACAATATTTTTTCAACTTGAAGTTTTTTATTATGCTAGATGCATTGATTAAGATGATGAAAAATAGTTGAAATTTTCATAATAAAACTTAGTATAAATTTTTATGGAATCTCATATAATAGTTCAAAACCAAACTAAATTAAATCAAACCATAAATCAATAGTTCAGTTTTGTTTGGATTTCACTAGTGAATGGTTCAATGCAGTTTGAAAATTTTACAAACTGACATGTATGGTTCGATTTGTAGTTTTCATGGTAGATAGAACCAACCTAGTCTATGCCCACCCCTACCATCGATGGTACACACTAGTACATGCATCAAACAAACTTTCAGCCCCCCATAGAAAATCAAATCGACCAATCTTTTACAACTTCTACCTTATTCAGACTATGAACAAAATAAAATTAGACAAGACAATAACAGATCCCTCAAGCCCTTGGCCCTTAGCCCTTCCAATCATTTGGTAGTCATTTTAGTTCATCTATAATGGATTTTTCATTTGGGTGGTTTGTGTTGTTGGTGTAAGGATTTGAACCATAGAGTACGACGACTTCGCAGTGGAATAACAAGACGAGAATGAAGAGAACGATCACACAACCAAAGAACACATGATTTACGTGATTCAGTCGGGATGACCTACTCCAATGGAGGGGGCGAGATTTCTACTTTATCAGAGAAGAGAATACAAAGAGGACCGCTCTCAAAGGAGGCAGATTAAACATTGGAGTACGACGACGACCGTCTCATAAATAAGATACATGATGATGCTAAAACCCTAACCAAGGCACATATACTTATACATGTAAAACCATAATCATATTCCTATTCGGATCCAAAATTTAGATCATACCATACAACAGAGGGGTTTGGCCCCTGGCACCCCTTGGAATTGGTGGGCTAAGGCCCGCACAATGCCCACTAAATGGGTCGGCAAAGATCCATTTAATTTTGGACCGATCTACAATCGGATCAACATAAATCTTCAAGGCACACAACAATTGGCTTGTTTCACGAGGTCATGATGTGTTCTTGACTTCAGGAATTAAAGTTTGAGGAGCATTGTGGGATACCACATCCCTTGATTACACCTTGAGGAGGTAATTCATCGTGCATGCCTCTACCTCTAAAGTGTCCAATATATATGAGCACGCTCAAAGTAGGGGTGTGTATGCTCTGAAACTTGTACGGTGTAAAAAAGTTTCATTTAAATTGGCATGTGTGGTGTGACGTAGGACAAACCACCACCAGGGGTGAAGTCGTAGGGCAGGGGTGTGATGCCCCAACACTACAAAGCAAGATTAATAAAAAAAAGTACAAAATTATCGCTAATAACTAGATTACAAGATAAATTAAAATTGATATCACATTTCCACCTCAAGTGGAAACATATTACATCTAGGTCCACAAAGCCACCTCTATTACATATCTCATACCAAAAATTATTACATAGCATCGTTCACTGGCTCACTGGCCACAACATGTTATAAGAGGTAACCTATTCACATACATATATGTGCCATATCTGTGCAACAAGGCATACAACCGAACATTGTCTCAGTATACAACATATAAAAAAACCTCCCCAAGGACCTAGGAGTATATGGAAGACACATAGGACTCTACTACTAAACACTATAAACATGTCCAACCTTTCAAGAGCTACTGCTCCTCTTGCTGCTCAACCTCAAAAATATGATCTCTACCTCTTTGTGCACGACCACTTAAAAGATGTGGAAACCCATGGGGTGAGACCAAACTTCCCAACGAGACATATAACTCTCTGCCAACATCTATTATAAGAACATGTAGATTAAAGTAGATGGATAACATGAGTATCAAGTTGATAAGATTCAACAAAATGATATGTCTTAAATTGATAATATAGGCTAAGCAAATTAAATAGTTACCACTAATAAGTAGAACAATTTAAACTTTAAGTAGGGATAATGTAGAACATGTATAATAGTTGATTTCTCTTACCGCATTATAATTCAAGAAATTAGTACAAGATAAGGAAAAGGGTCATCCAATGTGAGACATATTCAACCCTAAGAAAATATACTACACGAATATGTTATGAATTTTATATGCCTTGAGGAGATGAGGTATACCACTCATGCTCCAATGACCTCTGCTAAGACAAAATCAGTGCCATACAAGATCAGTGGAAGAGCCAGAATCCATGATCTCTCCACACCCTCAGTCAGTCTAAGTCCGCTGTAGTGACATATTAAGTCCAATTGCAAAACAATCTAGCCGACCTTGGTATATAGGTCACGACGCTAATGAACTAAGATACGTCTGCAACCATTCTCCTGTGAGGGTATGACCACAGTCATCCCGATAAACGTATCACGCATAGTGAATCACATTGTCTGAGATATGGTCTTGACCGTTCTCCTACTAGGGTATGACCTTAGCCATCCCAATGTAGTAAGGATACAAGGAGATACCTCGACTTGCACCCCACATATTCAACAATATGCACTCTGAGTTTCCTACAGGAATTGCTTGTTTCACCATCCAACTAATACCGACACTGAAGATGGATCTATGGAATAGGGCAACTACATGATTAGGGTTTCACTTGAATAATCAAGTGAATTGGGTGTCTTTTAGCATCAATCAAGTTATAACGTACAAACCCCAAAGAAACTCTACAAAGATAAGGGCATACTACAACATCAAAAGATATAAAACATTTGGAACATATAATTGCCACATCATCATTGGAAATCACTACCATACAAGGCTATCCTCATTGCCAAATTGCCATGGGATATCAATACCTCATCACGTCACTGGAGGATAACACCTCACACTAGGCATTAAGCTTCAGCCAAGTCATAAGACCCTATCACATTATTACCATCTCATCATGCCTTAACAAGGCTCATAACCATCATCTTATCACTTGATTACCACCACAGCATTCACTATCTATGACATTCATTCAACCTAAAATGTTAGATCCATACAAGTAGAAGAGAAAAAGTAAAATTGCATTCCATACATCAAGGCAAGTTCAACAAGCATAGAACACCCTAGAAGTAGGGTTAAGGATTTACATTACATCCGATTAGGGTTTCATTACATTATTCAACCACCGAAACCTAATTTCACCATGTTCCACTTTCTTGGAACACATTAGGGTTGAGTTTATTATCAACATGATTAATTAATCCTATCAAACATCGTTAGGTATGAACCATCATTTACATGTACACGTGCATCAACCTTACCAAGTTACACATATGTGGCGACCTTACTCTCATGTATGTGTGTGTCGACCAACCCATCAAGAAATGGTGTTGTGACCGCAACACATATGAGTGTATGGCCGCAAAAACATGCACGAGTCATGACCAACTATTAAAATAGGTGTGTCAGCCAAAACACATCACCGACCAAAACATGTGTACTGACCGTAGCTATTACGACCATCAACCCATTAGGGCTAGGGTTAGGGTTAGGGTTACGACTGTTACACAAGCATCCAAGAGTAGCAACTAGATCAAAGCAAGGAGGGTCATGGGTAGCGTCCGCCATACATCACTCATCCACATGTGTCATCCACAACAAGGAACAGGAGAAACAACCAACACATGAGCCACTTGTAAGTGTTGATCAAAACACCAAGGGAAACCATGCATGACAAGTTCTAAGCACCAAAAATACTAGGATCCACCAAGATCAAATCTCATGAAAGCATGAACATCCAACCCCAAAAAAATATCCAACAAGATCAACGGAGAAACCAAACTAGGAGAGAGAAGACCAAACTTCAACCTCAAGAAAAACCGATTCAAAAGTTCAAGAAAACTTAATGGTTGAATCATTACATGATGATACAATTAAGAGTCATAATGCATGCATAAAGATCAACTTACCCATCACATAAAAAATCGGGTACATGAAATTAGAGTTTAAGAAAGAGAGAATGTCTACATGAGAATACCACACAGTCATAAACACTAAATAATGAGGACATCATATACCATCTTAACATCATGTTTTAGAGATGAAAGTAGTAGCCTGCAAGCACAAATAAAGTGCAACAATAGAAGAAAGTAGAGAGTTATATAACCCACATAAAAAAAGATCAATCTCCCAAGATCACGATCTCTAAGAGAGAGAAAGAAGCTCCAACTTGAATCAACACTTTGCCACAAGATAACATCTAAATAGAAGAACACCATGGTCAAAGGATGGCTCAAGAAAGAGGGTAAACAACCCAAGGCCGAACAAGAAGAAGAAAGAAGAAAGAGAATAAAGATTCCTTCACTTGGGTACCACCATATCAAAACATAGTCTCTGACCCTTTGTGATGAGAAGTTTCTCTCAAGATGACCACCATGGTAGAACCATAGTTTACGACCAAAGAAAAGAAGAAGAAGAAGATAGGGTGCAAAGGAAAACATGATCAAGGTTTCAAAACCACTTACCAAGGAAGAAGATCACCAAAGATCACCACAAGGAGGATGATCAAGCTCAAAAGCACCACATGCATGGTTGATCAGCCACCAAAACTCCAAGATCAGACCTTCTTTGCTCCATAAAGCTTCAAGGACGAGCACAAGAGACCAAGGAAGGAAGGAGGGCCGAAAAGGATTCTTGCATGAAGAATAGAGAGGTTATATACTAAAGGAATGAGAGAGGTAAGGTGGGTATGAGGTGTCAACTCAAGAGAGCACCAAAAAGACACTTGTACACCAAGAAAACAAGCATGCACCCACTCAAAACATGCATGCACCGAAAGGGTGATACAACCAAGGTTTGGCATCGACCACTAAGGTCACATACACCTTGTTGTGGTCGCAACAACACACCAAGCTCATGTTGCAGTCACAACACAAGATCATCCAAGAACCAAGGTCGAAACAGATCACTAGGAGGCAAACCATGTTGACCAAACCACCTCAATACCACCAAGGTTGAAACAAAACACAACAAGGACAAGTGTTGCAGTTACAATACTCCTCAAACCAACACAACGTCGAAGCTCAACAAGAAAGGAAACCCAAGCATCACCACAAGATGCCACATCATCAACCATGGTCCAAACAAGGTGCCCCTCAAAACCGTATTCTCTCTCATGATGCTAAGGCACAAGAAACACACTCTACATGTGATAAGCTGCAAGATAACCCCTCAACTTGGGTAAATTGGAACTTGGTCCAAAATAAGGATACATAGCTCAAACATCATCCAAATAGGGTCAAACCAAAAACATAAGCTTGTCACATGATATCAAAGCATCTCAAAGGACTAGATTAAGGTTTAAGCATCTTATTAAGCAAAGAAAACAAGGTTAGCCCAAAATCTAGGTCAGAGGTTTTATACCCATAAGCCCCTAACAAGGATTTTGCCCCCAAAATCCTATGCAAAAAGAGACGGGACTTCCTACACATATCTTTCTCAAGGTCCCACATGGCTTCCTCTACCCCACGATGATGCCACAAAACCTTAACCAAAATGATGTCCTTTTTCTTCAATTTCTTGATCCTCCTATCTAGGATCAATGCATGACCTTTCACATAGGATATGTCCTCATCAAGCTCAACCTCCACTAGCTGTAAAATCAACTAAGTATCAAGGTGGCACTTCCTCAGCATAGACACATGGAACACTAGATGCAACCTATGTAACTCAAGTGGCAACTCCAACTTATAGGTCACCTTCCCAACATGTTCCACCACAAGGTAAGGTCCCATAAACCTGGGAGCCAACTTACCCTTCTTTAGAAACCTCAAAACACCTTTCCAAGGAGAGACCTTAAGATACACTCAGTCTCCCTCTTAGAATTCTAAGGGTCTACACTGATTATTTGCATAGAACTTTTGCATATCTTGTGCTGCCTTTAGCTACTGCTGGATCACCCTGATCTTCTATGTCGTCTACTACACAAGTTCAGGACCCAAAAGCTAATATTCACCAGTCTCATACCAACATAATAGATATCTACAATATCTCCCATATAACGCCTCATACATTGCCATATTAAAGCTCCTATGATAACTATTATTGTAGGAAAACTCTATTAGACTGAGGTGCACATATCAACTGTCCAAAAACTACAAAACACAAGCTCTCAACAGATCTTCTAGAATCTAGATCATCCTCTCTGATTGTCTGTCTGTCTGTCTACAAGTGAAATGTTATACCGAACTTCAACTAAGTACCCATCGTTGTGTGCATACGTTCCCAAAAATGACTGGTGAACTGAGAACCTCTATCAAATACAATGGTAGCTGGGATACCATTCAAACACACTATCTCATCAACATATATATGTGGAAGCTTCTCTACAGTGTATGTTGTCTTTAATGGCAAAAAGTGCACTGTCTTTGTCAACCTTTCAACAATCACCCATATAGAGTCATTACCTTTGGCTGTCTTAGGCAAACCAACCAAAAAGTCCATCGTGACATGATCCCACTTCCACTTTGGTATGGGAAATGATTGCAAAGTTCCTATAGGATTTTGATGTTATGATTTAACTTGTTGGCACACCAGACACTACAAACTCGGCCACGTCACATTTCAAACCAGGCCACCAATAGAAATTTTTTAGATTGTGATACATCTTGGTGCTTCCTGGATGCATAGAGTACATGGAGGAGTGAGCCTCCTCTAAAACTAACTTCCTCAGATTATCAACATCAGGTACCACTGCTCTGCCGTGGTAACACACTGTACCATCTTCAGACTCGTGGAGGCCATTACAATTCTCTCTGCCAAACTATGATCGAATCTGCTGTATCATAATATCATCATGCTGAACATCTTTGATCTGCTTCCGCAACATCGACTTCACTTGCAGCTGAGCCAACAAGCCTACCAACATGGAGACTTAAAGATTCACGTTCATCTCTCGCAAATATACTGTAACGACCCAATTACAAATCAAGCCATCACCAGAATAATCATGAAATAACCATAAGCAACGGAATTAACAAAAATCACTAAGAATAAAACCATTTTGCACATAGATCCTCTTCCTGGAGACTCTTACAAAAAGAACCAAAACTTTATATGCAAGTGGTTCATATCATACATTTCTTGTACAGTCTCACCTTGAGGATAACATGTACTTGTTTCTTTACTTTAACATGTACAACAACAACATAAAACCTTGAGTTAATCAAACCAAAATCTCAAGTCGTTCATAAAGACCACTAAGAACTATCTCCCAAGGACCTGAGAGTACAAAGATGACACATATGACTTCTATTTACAAGACACGACAGATAATATACTCAACCCGAGCTACTACTGCTATCCTTGCTGATGTGGTCCTTCCTTTCCAGTCCAGTTTCTACTCCCTCGACCACGTCCACCTAAAAAAAATTGTAGATCCCATGGGGTGAGACTATTGTCCCAATGAGAGATCAAACTCTCTGCCAACAATATTATTATCATAGGAAATAGTATAAAAACTGAACAGAGGATACTTTATGCAAGTAAAAAAGTATATTTACAGTGCAAATCATAAATATTGAAACAAAGTTATAAGTCATCTATTTGCTTTATGAGGAATATGAAGAACATGTATAACATCTATCTACTAAGATGTATAAAAGTAATAAGGCATCAACCAATGTTTTCCGTATTCGATCCTTAAGAAAATAGGCTACACGACTGATTACATGTTTACATTCACATTTATGCCCAGAGGAGATGAGGTATACCTCTCATGCTCCAACCGACCACAAGTAAGTTGAAATCAGTACCATATAAGGTCAGTGGCAGAGCCGACTGTTAAGACCTCACTTGTCTCGGTCAGTACGAGATAACTAGAAGGACATCTTGTGTCAACTTCAATTAGCTATGTCAGGGTATAGCGACATCTTCTCTATAGAGTTACATCCATAGCATGTACTCTCTTCGGGAGAAGACCACTGAGCTTTCCCGATTTAGTTTCATTAGGAAGACCACTGAGCGATCCTGGTTTATTTTCATTAGGAAGTTCACTGAGCAACCTGGTGTAATTGGGGAGTCCACTGAGCACCCTTGTTTAGTTTGGGGAGTCCACTGAGCACCCCGGTATAATGATTACATATTCAAAAATATGTATACCGAGTAAAACTCATTTCACCATTCAAGAAATGACATTGAATGGATCTATGGTCTGGGCAACTATATGATGATATTTGACTTGCTTAATTAAGTACATTACAATATCTTTTAACATCAATCAAGTTACAAACAAGAATATAATATATTTATCAAGTACTTTTATCATCTTTGAAACACATATAACACTTAGGATCTCATATCATCATCATGCTTGGGTATTCAAACCCTTAATTCACCACTGAGTACTATTGCCACTTAGTAGGTAACCATTACCTCTAGGTCATCAGACCAAGGTATTAATTCACATAGTTCACAAAGCTCATTGAATCTGTATCACATAACATCATAGCTCTTACTTAGATATGCACATCACCTTATGATACCTGAATGGTTAATATATCATGCTAACAACAATATCACATACACGTCATAACCATGCAATACAAAAGAAACATATTCTTCCCATTAATTGGGATTAGGGTTTTCCTTCATCAACCAATTAGGGTTTCAAATTATCTTATCACCCATTAGGGTTACTATTTACCTTTATTAACCAATTAGGGTTTCAAGATTACATCACATGGGATTGATCCCTAATTCATACTCCATTCATTCTAGGAGTACCAATATATACTCATTACATTGTTAATACCATTTTCTCTCTCATACTCACTAGGATATTTATTACTTACCTTTCCTCTTAAGATCCATTAGCACACCATCAATAAATTGGATTGAACTTATTACATCTTAATGTTGCATTTAACATACAACATATATCACTTAGTCAAATACTTTGAATTGAAGCATACCTACCATATCGGGCATCATGGTGAATATGTACTATCATATTGTGTTTGAAATATAACCTTCATATCCTATCGTGTATCCATATCAGTCATGTGATGAAACCACCTCATCCTATCATGTATAGGATGTGTCCCCTAACATCATATCATGTAACCATCTCGGGTTAACTATCACTTAGTTCAAGTTATCGTCATATCGTGTATGAGCTAGATGCTTGACTTTATATCGGGTATAATGGTATTCTTGATACCATATCATGCACTAGATATGCACCATATTGGGAATAAAATGTATGCCTCATTATGTATCATTTAGGTGGTTATACCATGTTGGTTTTTCCCATTATGGATTGTCATATCGGGTTCCTATATTGGGTCTTCATACCATGTTTAACATATTGGCTCACATATCAAGCTAGTATATTGGGCAAACCATTATGCTCACATTCCCTCATTCCTTTCTAAGGATCAGTTGTATTATTTAATTGAATAGTCAAACTAGGCGTCTAGTTGCTCTTCAACCCATCACAAAGTAATTAGGGTATGTCGGGTTTCAAAGACATATCAGATTTTAAAGGCATATCGGTTTTTACTTCTTCATCTAGGGTTTTTCTCATCATATCGGTTAGGATGTACCATTTCATATAAGAGATCTAATCTTACATTTGTATCGTATACAGGGTGTAACTAGGTACCTCCCATATCATCCATAAGACGTGCCTCATATTGTGTATGAGGTATCACCCATCTTCATATCAGGTTAACCACCATCTTGGGTTCCATATCAGATTTAAGGTATTTCAACCCCATATCAGGTTGTACCATGATGTTGTCATCATCATCAACCTAAAGACCTTTATCTTGCTATTCTAAATCATGGAAAAAAGTCCTAACAACTTATGGAAACTCAAGGGAACATCCATTTGATCAAAGGAATTTGAAATCAAAAGTAATCAACAATTTCAACAATATTGAAAGTGCATAATAACATAGTTGGGTTTAAGTTATATAACCCGCCTCTAAAGCAACTTCCAAACCTCAAGCTCCAAATCTTCACGTTCCAAGGTTGAAGATGAGCTTCTCTAAGATCCAAGACTTGATCTCTTCAACACTTGCATGATAACTTCCCTCCTTGTGGCCGATATCACCTTGCTAGGTTGCTATCACCTTGCTTGGCCGATATCCCTCTTCTTTGGTCGATACCAAGCTCTTGAACTCGACAATCCTCACTACTAGAGTGATATGCATGATATCTAAGAGAGGGATGGTAACAAGATTTCAAAAATTCTACTAATAGGTGAAGAGAAGAGTATTTATACTTGGGGTTTATGAAAAAGAGTGTAAGAGGTGTCATTACCTTATGCCACTAAGTTCCACATAGCCATGCATGGATGACTCATGCATTTGCACTTATCCCATATTTATCTTTTCCATGAAAAAATAAAACTTAAGGATAATGTAAAGGATAAGGGTCGAGCCCCTTTGGTTATCTTCTAGGGCAAGTTTTCTTCCACTCACCTTATTATTATAATCTATACAACATTTTACAAAGAAAAAGTTGAAAGTCGATACATGTGACTTCCTTGAGTGTCTAACCCATCATAGGAAAAGCCAAGAGTCAACAAACCGATAGGATACTCCCTCTATGGATCCTTGGCCGATAGGGACTCCCTCTTCAAGTCTTCAACTCGATATGACTCAAACAAAGGCTATAACTACACTACATTCTTAGTCTTTTCATTACCAAGGATGCTATCTTACCAAGATGATTCAAACATAGTGTTTTATTCTTTCTCTATCATGTAGATGCTACTAGGAAGGAGTAGGGACATTCTAAAATAGGTAATTTACACATCCATCCTTCTTTTTAGATAATTTATAATTTGTTCCATAATTGATGCACAAAGCACTTATTATTCACACATGTTCTCACTTAGAATTTAGGCTTTCCACAATCCACCACTTAGCATCATTCTCTCTTTCATGATTTTAGAAGACTCGGGATACATTCAACATGTGACATTTGCAATATAACCCCTCATCTTGGATAAATTGCACTTTACACTCAGACTATCATATCATGCACACATAGTTTGCTTATAAGCTCAAACTTGAAAAAAAACTTCACAAAGAGCCTTAGTTACTTTTTAAAAGATTAGAAGAAGATTGTAAATAACTTACTTTAAGAAAAAAATTCTAGGGTGAAGCCATAACCCAGGTCAGCGATGTTACAATTATCAACCCCTAAAAAGGATTTTGTCCCCGAAATCTCAAGAGAAAAGAGAAGGGTACTTCCTCCTCATCTCTTCGTCTAGCTCCAATGTGGCTTATTCAATGCCACGATGATGCCAGAGAACTTTTAAAAGAAATATGTCTTTCTTCTTCAACTTCTTGACTCTTCTATCAAGAATCATAATAGGACCTTCCACATAGGATATATCTTCATTCAATTCAACCTCTATAGGTTGCAACACCATTTCTGTATCAGGATGACACTTTCTCAACATAGATACATGAAACACTGGATGTAGTCTATATAGATCAGGTAGCAATACCAACCTATAAGCCACCTTTCCAATCCATGTTGTCACTGGGTAAGGTCCCATAAATCTAGGAGCTAACTTACCCTTCTTCCCAAATCTGAGAACACCTTTCCAAGGAGAGACCTTGAGATACACTCTGTCTCCAACTTGGAATTCTAAAGGTCTATGACATTTATCAGCATAAGACTTCTATCTATCTTGTACAACTTTCAACTATTGTTGTATTACTTTAATCTTTTCAGTTGTTTGTTGCACTAACTCTGGACCCAGAAGTTGGTATTCTCCTATTTCAAACCAACATAATAGAGATCTACAACGTCTATCATATAATGCTTCATATGGTGCCATATCAATACTAGTCTGATAATTATTGTTGTAGGCAAACTCTAATAAGCTCAAGTGTAAGTCCCAACTTCCAACAAACTGAAGAAAACATGCTCTAAGCAAGTCCTCCAAAGTCTGAATAGTCCTTTCAGACTGTCCATCCGTCTGAGGGTGAAAACTTGTACTAAACTTCAACTGAGTACCCAAAGCTTTATGTAGTCATTCCCAAAAAAGACTTGTAAACTGAGGACCTCTATCAGACATAATCGTAGCTGGAACTCCATGCAATCACACTATCTCATCTATATAGATTTGTGTAAGTTTCTTAACAGTATAGGTTGTTTTGACAGGAAGAAAATATGTTGTCTTAGTCAACCTATCAACTATCACCCAAATGGAATCATGACTTTTGGCTGTCCTAGGTAGACCAACCACAAAGTCCATCGTCATGTGATCCCATTTCCACTGAGGTATAGGTAAGGGTTGCAATGTTCCTGCAGGCTTCAATGTTCTACTTTAACTTGCTGACACACCAGACACTGCATAACAAACTCGACTACATCTTTCTTCAAACCGGGCCACCAATACATATCTTTTAAATTATGATACTTTTTGGTGCTCCCTGGATGCATTGCATACATACATGAGTGAGCTTCCTCCATCTAACTTTCTTAAGTTATTAATATCAGGAACTACCATCCTACCATGGTAGCAGACTATCCCATCTTCTGACTCATGGTAACTGTCTCATTTCTCATTGCCCAATTTTGACCTAATCTACTGAATCATAGTATCAACCTATTACGCCTCTTTAATCTGTTCTTTTAGAGTAGGTTTCACATGCATCTCAGCTAACAATCTAGATAGCAAAGATACATCTAACTACACATTCATCTGTCTCAAAGAGACAAGCATATCCCACTTACAACACACCAAAAAATTTAGTTGTCCTTGATCTGTGGATGGAGATGAGGTTTTTCTACTCAGTGCATCTGCCACTACATTGGCTTTCCATAGATGATAATCAATTGTACAATCATAGTCCTTTATTAATTCCATCCATCGATGTTGTCTCATATTCAGCTCATGCTGTGAGAAAATATATTTTAAGTTTTTAAGATCTGTGAAAATCTGACACGTTTCTCCATAGAGATAATGTCTCCAAATTTTCAACACGTGAACCACTGCAGCTAATTCTAGATCATGTGTCAAATAATTTTCCTCATGTTTCTTAAGTTGTCAAGAAGTAAAAGAAACTACATGATCACTCTGCATCAACACATAGCCTAGACCATTCTTAGAAGCATCACAAAAAACAACATATCCCTTTCCCTGCTCAGGTAAAACTAACCACGGTGCATTAGTCAACCTTTCTTTCAACAACTAGAAAGAATGCTGACATTTGTCATTCCAGACAAAAGGAACTTCCTTCCTGGTCAACCAGGTTAGGGGTAATGCTGCAGAACTAAAGTCTTTGATAAACCTTCTGTAGTAACCTGCCAAACCTAGGAAACTTCAAATCTCAGTCGGTGTCTTGGGCTATTCCCACTCTACAACATACTCCACTTTCTTAGGATCAACACGAATAAGCAGATATAACGTGTCCAAGAAAAGACACTTCTGATAACCCGAATTCACACTTGCTAAACTTAGCATATAACTTGTGCTATCTTAACAAAATTAAGGCTTGATGAAGGTGTTGTTCATGTTGTTGACCGTCTCTACTGTATATTAGGATTTCGTCTATGAAAACCACTACAAACTGATCAAGGAATGGCCAGAAGATTCTATTCATCAATTCCATGAATGCAGCTGGTTCATTAGTTAGTCCAAACGACATAACTACAAACTCATAATGACCATACTTCTTCCTAAAGGCTGACTTAGGTATGTCACTCTCCTTGATACGTAACTAATGATATCCTGATCTTAGGTCTATCTTAGAGAACACTTTTACACCATGCAACTGGTCAAACAAATCATCTATCCTTGGAAGAGGATATTTGTTCTTAATAGTCACCTTGTTAAGATGTCTATAATATATGCATAGTCTCATAGAACCATCTTTCGTTTTAACAAAAAGAACTGGAGCACCCCATGACGAAGTACTCGGTTGAATAAGTCCTTTCTCAAGAAACTCCTATAACTATTTCTTGAGTTCTTCCATCTCAGCTGGCGCCATCCTATAAGGTGTTTGTGCTATGAGTTGTGTACTTGGAATAAGATTAATCTTAAAATCAATCTTTTGGGCTGGAGGAACATCTGGAAATATCTTAGGAAACTCATCTTTGAATTCCCTAACAACAGGAACTTCAGAAAGACTAGGACTCTCTACTCTGGTGTTTACTACATGTGCCAAGAATGTGAAGCATCCTTATCGCATCAACCTCTCTACTACCATTGCTGACACTAGACAAGTTGGAAGAATCTTTCTATCCCCCTGAAAGACCCATGTATTATCACCGTTTGTAAACATAACTTGCTTGGAACCACAATCCAAGACAACCTTATACTTCTCTAGGGTATCCATCACAAGAATTACATCAAACCCGTACATTTAAAGTGGTATAAGATCCACCTGAATGCTATATTATGAGAAAGAAAGAACACAGGGAGAGCATACCTCCCACAATACTACAAATCCGACTAATGGAGTTTCTAATAACAGATCATCCATTCTATGATTGACAGTTTTATTACAGTCACGAATCACTTCTTGAGTGATAAAGGAATGTGTAGCACCCAGATCAATCAAAACAGATACAAAATAAGATGAAGACATATCAAAATCAAACAATTCCATCTGACCTATCACCACTAATGGATTAATCACTGCCTCCGGCTGATTCATAGCATAGAATCTCGTCGTTGCCTATTGCCGACCTCATTCTCTATTGGATGGTATAGATGATCCTTCTTGGGATGCTTGTCCACATCCCCGTGTGCCACTACTAAAATGTTGTCTCTATGAGCCTTGTTGACTCTACCTCGGTGGTTGGGCTACTTCCACATCTCTAACTAGACAATCTTTTATCACATGTCCTGTCTGCCTACACCTGTAGCAGATTATGTCTTCCCATTGTGACCTAGGTGGTCCTATCACTAACATCGATGCTTAGCTATGGGCTCCACTTGGTTGAAAACTACGACCTCTACCTCTACTGGACGTCCACTGTGTCTGAGCACTAAACCTCTGTGGTTCTACTGGTGCAGTAAACCTTAGTTTCTTAAAATTACCAAACCTCTGACCCTAGAACTGTGCAGGTACTTTCCTATTGTTCGCCTCTTGTTTCTCAGTTACAGACCTCTCTATCCACCTAACTCACTCCACAAAGGTTGCAAACCTCTCTCTATTCTCTAGAGCAGATACATGTGTGGTTAACTCAACGTTCAGACCCTTCTCGAAATGCCAAATCCTCTCCTCATATGTGGTAGCCATATGCGGACAAAACCAAAGAAGCTCCATAAACTTAGCTTCATACTCACTAACCTTCATCGGTCCCTGTCTAATCCGCTCAAACTGTGAGATCTTCTCATCTAGATAAGTCTTGGGAAAGTATCTACTGACAAACTCTCATTGGAATTCCTGCCATCCGACCTCAAGACCATGTCTTTTCTCTTCCTTAATGGCCCACCAATGGTTAGCACTTACTTTTAGAAGGTACACAACATGCTTAACTTTGTCAGCCTCTAGAATATCAAGGATCCTAAAGGCTTTCTCTATCTCAATAAGCCATGAATCTGCATCTGTTGGGTCAGCTATACTAGTATATTTAGTAGATCCTACCCGACACAACCGCTCAAAGGTGTTACCATATCCATGTCCTTCACTAGGAACTGGTATCCTAGGGGCTGGTGCTGGTATTCGATCAGCCATATGCATCATTGTATTCATGATCTGCCTAAAAAGAGCATGAAAGTCTAGGTTCTCTAACAGAGTTTGGTCAAGCTAGGGATTCTTAGGCACATCTTCTTCTCTAGCCTGATCCCTTACACCACCACCTGATGCAACAACACTGCTCTCAACAGCGTGTTCTTCGTGTGCTCCAGCCATCTTTCATTTTTTTTTCTTCTTCTCTTGTAAGAGGAGAAGTCACATTAAGATACATTGGAGGATACTAGAACAGACTCAACAAACTTAATCCTATGTCTCTGTAGACTCAACAAACCTTAGTCTCTGATACCAAAAACTTTGTGACAACCTGATTACAAATCAAGCCATCACCAGTAATAATCACGGAATAACCATAATCAGTGGAATTAACAAAAATCACTAAGAGTTATAACCATTTTGCACATAGATCCTCTTCCAGGAAACTCTTACAAAAAGAACCAAAACTTTATATGCAAGTGGATCATATCATACATATGTTGTACCATATCACCTCGAGGATAACAAGTACTAGTTGCTTTACTTTAACATGTACAACAACAACATAAAACCTCAAGTTAATCAAACCAAAATCTCAAGTCATTCATAAAGACCACTAAGAACTATCTCCCAAGGACCTGAGAGTATATATACGACACATAGGACTTCTATTTGCAAGACACGATAGATAGTATACTCAACCTGAGCTACTATTGTTGTCCCTACTGATGTGGTTCTTCCTCTGCAGTTCGGTTTCTACTCGCTTGATCGCATCCACCTAAAAAAATTGTGGATCCCATAGGGTGAGATTATTGTCCCAGCGAGAGATATAACTCTACGCCAACAATATTATTATCACAGGAAATAGTATAAAAACTGAACATGTAAATAGGTATATTTGCAGTGCAAACCATAAATATTGATAACTGAGTTATAAGTCATCTATTTTCTTTATGAGGAATATGAAGAACATGTATAATATCTATCTACTAATATGTATAAAAGTAATAAGGCATCAACCAATGTTTTCTGTATTCGATCCTTAAGCAAATACACTACACGGCTGATTACATGTTTACATTCACATTTACGCCCATAGGAGATGAGTTATACCGCTCATGCTCCAACCGACCACTAGTAAGTCAAAATCGGTACCATACAAGGTCAGTGGCAGAGCCGACTGTCAAGACCTCACCTATCTCAGTCAGTACAAGATAACTGGCAGGACATCTTGTATCAACTACAATGAGCTATGCCGGGGTATAAAGGTATCTTCACTATAGAGTTACAGTCGTAGCATGTACTCTCTTCGGGAGAAGACCACTAAGCTTTCCCGATTTAGTTTCATCAGGAAGACCACTGAGCGATCCTATTTCATTTTCATTAAGAAGTCCACTGAGCACCCTTGTTTAGTTTGGGGAGTCCATTGAGCACCCCGGTATAATGATTACATATTCAAAAATATGTATATAGAGTAAAACTCATTTCACCATTTAGTAAATCCTGACACTGAATGGATCTATGGTCTGGGCAACTACATGATGATATTTAACTTTCTTAATTAAGTACATTACAATATCTTTTAACATCAGTCAAGTTACAAATAAGAATTATATCAGATGCTACAAAGAAAGATATAATATATTTATCAAGTACTTTTATCATATTTGGAACACAAATAACACTTAGGATCTCATATCATCATCATGCTTGGGTATTCAAACCCTTAATTCACCACTGAGTACTATTACCACTTTGCTCCCACTCTATCATAGATTCAACCTTCTTGGGGTCCACACAAACACCCTCTGTAGATATCGTGTGTCTAAGAAAGGACATCTCCTTAAGCTAAAACCCACACTTGTTGAACTTAGTGTATAGTTGATGCTGTCTCAACAAGGTTAACACCTGACGCGGATGTTGATCGCGTTGCTGTCTATTCATCAAGTCCATGAACATTGCAGGTGCATTGGTTAGCCCAAACGATATAACCAAAAACTTGTAGTGACCATACCTCATCCTAATAGCTGACTTTGGTATGCCATCTGCCTTGATCCAAAACTGGTGATATCTTGAGCTTAGATCTATCTTTTAAAAGACCGCAACACCCTTCAGCTGATCAAACAGATCATCAATCTGCAAAAAAGGATATGTGTTCTTTATTGTCACCTTGTTCAACTTCCTATAATCAATGCACAACCTCATGGATCCATCTTTCTTCTTAAAAAAGTAAAACTAGATCACCCCATGGTGATGTACTTGGCCTGATAAAACCTTTCTCAAGCAGCTCTTGCAACTATTTCTTCAACTTTGACATCTCAACTAGCACCATCCTGTACGGTGCTTGCGCTATCGGCTACATGCCCGAAACTAGATTGATCTCAAAATCAATCTCTATGACTAGAGGAACACCTGGGAACTCATCTAGAAATACATCCTCAAACTCATAGACAATTGGCACCTCCTGGATACTCAGACTCCTCTCCTTAGTATCCACCACATGTGCCAACAATGCATCACAACCTCGCCTCATCAACCATTCTGTTGTCGTCCCTGATACTAAATAGGTAGGGAGAATCTTCCTATCTCCTTGGAAGATCCATGACTCATCACCATTTACAAATGCCACTATCTTGGAACTACAATCCAAGACCAACTATAAATTTTTAGTTATTTGAATGCTTGTCATGCTGTCACCGTAGGATGTTTCTCACTGGACCGTTACCCACATATATATATATGTATGTACATATATGTATATATTTATGTATATGTATATATGTGTATATATATGTACATATATTTGTGTGTCTATATATATGTATATATATATATATATATATATATATATATAGAGAGAGAGAGAGAGAGAGAGAGTCAAGCTAGAATACACTCGAGTGTATTCGGAGCAAAATACACTCAAGTAGTTTTTCATGATGCAATATTTTTTTTTCAAAAATCTAATCCGTTGATCTTCTTAAACATCTTGTGAATAGCTCATACACAAAATTTGAGCACATTTGGACATTTATAGGTCATGTTATAAGGACCACAAAAATTATGCATTTCAAATTAGTTTTGCACGTCGATTTTGTTGCCCTTAGATGAGTGACTTACACTGCATCCAAATGGGCTCAAAATTTGTATGTAGCCTAGTTATAGTATGATGGTGAAGATCAATGGTTTATATTTTTTAAAAATAGTCTTGATATGAAAACACACTTGAGTGTATTCATGCGATCTGTACACTCGAGTGCATTCTAGCCTGACTCTCTCCCTCTCTCTCTCTGTCTCTGTCTCTGTCTCTCTCTCTCTCTCTCTCTCTCTCTCTATATATATATATATATATATATATATATATATATATATTCATAGACACACACACTGACTCACCCACACACATATACATATATATAACATAATACATAAAAATATGATATCTCGTTTAATTATCTATATATATGCAGACATATGCCCGTCCACACACACACACACATATATATATATGTATGTATATATATGCATATATATACATATATATATATATATATATATATATATATATATATATGAATACATATATATGTATGTATATGTATATATATAATTTGTATAGTGCATACAAATAATGTATCACATTTAATTATTATGTAGAAAATAAATTATAGTACACTTAAAAGTGCTTTAACAACACATTATAGATAATATACATAATATATGTATATAGTGATGTTTACCACATATTTGTGTATTGTTTGATCATAACATGCATATGTTTCTTTGTAATTTATATGTTGATAACAAATTACTTGTCTATATTTTCCTATTCTCTCTTTGAAAAAATCATAATATATTAGTTAAACATGCTATACTCTCTCAATAAATCAGAAGATAACAATCGTTTCTTACAATCATTCTTCTCTATCCCTCGCCTACATCTATCATTCACCCTTTATCATGTCTCTATTGGATTTTAGAACATTGTTACTACCAATAACTTGCACATGCAACATAATTAACATGTTTACATGTCAAGTTTAAGAATCAATTAGGAAACAAAAGAACAAAAATGACATGAGAAATAAATAAATAGAGTTGGGAAACTCAAACCAGACTACTCTGTTGAAGAAGAGAGTTACTTAAGTAAATCAATGCTCTAGTTTTCCCTAGATGTGCGATGTCCCTCAAATATTGATCTCGTCATGAACCTGTAGAAGAGCGTTGTTTAACTTGTACACAATGGCAAACAAAATGAACACTAGTGCAACTCAACAGTCATTAGATACCACCAACCAACATATCAGGTTAAGGGAAGATGAGACAAGAAGAAAATTTCTCACATTCAGTAGATGATCTCCACAAGAGAAATTGGCACAATATGAAATAGCCATGGAAGGAAATAGGAAACATGATACATGAGTGAAGCAAGGGGTGGTGTGGCACATGTGCACATGTGCATGAGTGTTGTGGGAACTATACTCACCTCAAGGGTTAGCATACCTTTCCCTAGAGCTCTTGGACACTAGTGTCGCATGCATTCCTACAAATAAGGAGCACACAATCTTTACATGTGGGTAATGTGGGATGAAAACACCTTCCCGTTTACACATAACACAAAAACTACTTTTTGCTCGACATATAATATGCACTAGTTACACCTAAATTGAGCTTAAGCTATGCTAACTAATATTAGATACACTAATATATCTAACAACCCCCCATAAAGTCCAATGTGTAGTGTGCTCTGCCAAACAGTTCTTCATAGCGTGCTTTCAACATGTACCTTTCAACTTGATGCATGCCCGAGTTATCCAACTAGACTACCACATGAATCAAGTGAACTAATGTCTTGAGGTCGAACCTCAGGTGCAAGGGTATCAATTAGTAAAAATAAAAATGACACATTAAAGGCCATGCATCCGAATCAAGAATCAAGATTGATATCAGGGAACAACCCAATTCCCTTTTGCGGCCTATACAAAACCAATGATTAAGTTGAAGTCTCCAAGAATTTACAAATAGTATAATGTCCTAGGACTCAAAACCATCTAGAGATTAATATCTTACTAGTTTGGAGTCATGACACGAATACATTTTTAGGGGATAGACAAATAGATGGTAAAATCAACTCATAAATTAAATAGTGCAACCAATTTACCCAACACTTAATAGCACTACATTGAATCCAATTTGTGGGATCTCCACTCTTTTAGTTTGGGTTGAAAATACTTGTGAATCATAAGGGGTTTTAATTCCTTCCCCAACTTAGATTTCTCAATTAAGTCTAAGGTAAGACCTTCAGTCAGAGGATTGATTGTATTACCTTTGGTACCTAAGTAGTCTACAACCATGACCCCATTAGATACGAGATCCCTTACTAACTTCAGTCTGACTTGGACGTGTTGATGCTTCTTTTGATTGTGCTTGTAACTCCTTATATTTGTTATATTTTTTTGCTATCATATTGAGCTAAAATAGTCAGAAGTGGATTCTTTACCATAGGTAATCTGGACATAAGTCCATGTAGCCATTCAACTTCCAATCCAGTTTCAGAAAAAAACACACAACTCTACCCCAAAGGTGGACCGAGACAATATGGTCTATTTCTTATACCTCTAGGAAACAACACTTCCTTTCAAAAGGATCACATATCCTCAGACACTATTTCTCTCAGAGTTCATTGCAACCCATCTTGCATCACTGTATCCTTCAACTACAGAAGTATATTTTTCATAATGCAACCAAAGATAATTAATTCCCTTGATATACCTCAACACTTTATCAAGAGCTTCCCAATGTGTCTTGTTAGTACAACCCATGTATTTACTTAACTTTATTATGATAAGCACAATATTTGGATGTGTGCAATTGATAAGATACATCAAACTTAAAATAATTTGAGAGTATCACAATTGAGACACATGAACACCAATATCGTTCTTGAACAAGGGCTTGGATGAATCATATATAGTCTTCATAGATTTTTGTGATGTGTATTAAAACCTCTACAATATATTCTCAACATAGTGAGATTCAGAGAGTGTAATACCATCAGTAAACATTTTGTGATTTAAGCCCTAAAATCACATCTACGTCACTCACATATTTCATATGAAACTTACTACACAAGAATGATTTTGTCTCATTTACTAATTGCATACTAAAATAAAAAAGCTAAATATTGTCTACATTCAAGCATAAAATTATGAGTATTGGAGTAAACACACCTATCAAAATCAATATAACAAAGCAAAAAAAAAAAGATATCCAGAATACAACTTTTCATGCCATTGTTTATGGGCTTGTTTTAATCCATGCAAAACATAACAACCTTACATAATGTGGATTGATTCCCACATCCCAAAAAACCTTTAGGTTTCTACATATATATGTCTGTTCTTGAAGATCACTATGTAAAAATGTGGTCTTAACATCTATCTAGTGAATACAGAGACTATAAATGGAATTCAGTGTTATGAACACACGAATTGTGGTCATGTGAGAAATAAAAGAATATGTAATTAAATAGTCCATTTCCTCCCTTTGTGTGTAATCCTGGGAAACCAATCTAGAGTTATACTTATTGATTGTCCTATATGTATTGAGTTTCTTCTTAAAGATCAATTTACATATAACTACTGAACAACCAAGAGGCAGATCCACCAATTCCCAAGTTCCATTTGACGAACTTGATTGGATCTCATCATTAACATCTTCCTTTTAAAACTTAGCTTCTGAGGAAGTAATAGCTTGGTTAAACACTGTAGGATCATCCTCAACATTGTAAGTAAGGAACTCACTTCCAAAGTCCTTGGATGTCCTAGGCCGTTTACTTGTCCTTGGTTCAATCATTTCCTCATAATCATAAGATTTAGAAATGATATATTCTGAGTCATCCCCCAAATTTGTCACCCTTTCCACATTCTCATGAACGGAACACATGATAAGGGATCTTCTGAGAAACTTCCTTGGGAACACCAAAATTTATGGGAAAAGATATTTCAAAAATGTTTCATCATGAAATTACTCTATTGTTTGACATCAATGATTGAGACTTCATATTTTATAATCAATAATCTATAGGTATAACTTGTCCCTACGTAACCCAAAAAACAACATTTAATATCTTTGGTGTCAATTTTTTCCTTTTTTTAGGAACAAGCACCTTTATGATGCACCCGCACACTTGAAGATATTGGAGACTTGCCTTTTGTCCTTTTCATAACTGAAAAGTACTACCCTCTTTATGCTTAAGGGGAATCCTATTCAGAATATGGAAATCTCTATTCAAAGCTCCCCCTACATAAAGTTGGGCAAACCTCAAGTTTGAAGCAAAGTGTTTAATATATTTATCAAGATTCTGTTTTTATGTTCTAGAATCCCATTAGATTTTTGTGTATAAATATAAGTAATCTTATTAACCATACCATTGAATTGAAAATTTTTAAGAAGAATTTGAGCATACTATCCTCCCCTATCTGACCTTAGTCTTTTGAGTCTCTTACAAGTTTGTGTTTTTACTTCTTTATTAATATATGGACTTTTCTAATGCCTCATTTTTACTTTTAAGAAAGTAGTCTTAAAAATATATCTAGTATCATCGATGAATGTTATGAAATAAGGTTTATGACCCCTAGTTGTAATCCCATAAAATTTGCATATATCATTATGCACTAAATCCAAAATTTCCGATTTCCTATCCGGAGAATAAAAAGATTTCTTGGGGAGTTTAGCTTGTGCACAAATTTCACTTCTGCTATTATTGACTTATGGATTAAAGAAAGATTCATCGTACATTTTATGAGCCAATATACACATGACTCAAAAGACAATACCATAAGTCAAATGAAATATGATTTGGGCAAATCGAATTATCATTAAATCAAGAATTTTTATAACATTAGGTTCTACACAAATATTAAATAAGTTCCATAGATCACATAATTAGTCTTTTCCAAAAAAACCATATTGAACACGAGTAATAATTTTTTATTAAATTTTCAATCTATTCTCAAATCATCTCTAACTAGAATTGCACTTGATGACTAGATGGAACACGTCTGACTATGTGAAGCGCCAAGATCTTACAAAAAGGAAACACAGATCCACCGATTCTTCACCTTTGACTTTACAAATCTTGCACTCTCCAAAGGCATAGATCGACATGAAGATGACTTGTATGAAACAAAAAAGAGTTATGAACACAAACATGTACATCAACCATATTGGCTGAAATCCAGTATTGAAAGAGGGCAAGGATTTCAGGTTTAACTAAAATTTAACCATCAATTAGGTTCAAGGAAGTAGTTAGCATGTTGACCATACATTCCTCAACTATAGATGTAGTAGCTTTTTTGGTCTTCTTTGTAGGAAAATCCTTGTTCTAGCGGCCATCATGTCCACTAGTCCAACAAAATTTATTCTTTGGTTTCTTTTGAAGTCTTAGCCTTAGGTTTATGTATGTTCTTGTTTTTCTTATCATTCTTAGCAGTTGTAAGATTGATAGTAGGGTTGACATTGACTAGTACCTTAACCACATCCTCTGTCAAGTGTTCCTACCTTATTATTATATCTAGCATAAGTTCACTTAGGGTTATGTCACCCTTCTTGTGTTCACGATCTACACTGAAAGCCTCCCAATATTTAAGGAACTTCTCAATGTTAGACTTAACAACAAATTTATCATGTAAATTCATACATGTTTCATTGAGGTTATGACACAATATTTGGAAATCATGTATTGGATGAGAACTAGATGTACCATCAACAATTCAAAATTTAAGATATCTGGAGATAGAAAATTTTCAACACCCTAGTTATAACTTATGTATTTTTATCTAATTATCCAATAGAACATTGCTAGTCATGATATGAAATTTGGACTATACATTATACAATACAAGTTATTGATCAATACTAAGAGACTACATCCTCTACACAACTGATCACCCTCCATCTAGTCAGCAATTATCTTAGTTTTCTCAAGGCCTTTTTCATTAGGTTTAGATTCATCCTTTCAAGATAGTCAAGAAACCATATCATCCTAAGTCAAATTTCCATACAACTATCCTAACGTGCAATGTTGGTGTTGTCAATTTTTTCAGGCATACCTGAAGTGTCAATCTTAGGATGGTAAACAACATGTCCTGCCATGTTAACTAATGAGAAGATCTAATTCTTTAAGATTGTTGGATATTAGAAGGTCAAACAATCATAATTTATTTAATAAGTTTATAAGCCAAGTTTAAGAATCAAATATGAATAAAAGAACAAATACATAAGGAGAAATAAATAAAATGAGTTACAAAACTCAAACCAAACCACTCTCTTGAAGGAGAGAGACACTACTTAAAGAAATTAGCGTTATAGTATTCTCTAGATGCAAGTTGTTAATCTAGTGTTGATTTGGTCAGGAATTTGTAAAAGAGTGTTGTTCTCTTGCTTGATAATTACAAAAAAAAACCACTAGTGAAACTTAACATTCATTAGGTACTGCCACTGAACATATTGTGTCCAGGGAAGACAAGATAGAGAAGAAGATTTCTCATGTTCAGGATACAAACTCCATGAGATAAATCTGCTCAACAAGAATCAACGAAGGTAGGTGGTAGGATGTAACACACATATGACAAACTTTATTGTCTTAGATCTATGTTTAAACCTAAGATCATGGGGCTTATTTATAGCATTTCAACGCACAATTCTATGTCTGATTTGACACAATAATACAAAACACTTGTACACAAAAAAGGAATTAGCGGAGTCCTTTCCAATATGAAAATCACTAAATAATAATAAATTAAGTAGTCTTCTAATTGTTAAAAGAAATATGGAAGACAATTCCCATAATGCACAACCCACAAGGCATGCTCCATGAGCGAGATGCCTATGCTCAAGCCTGGCCCATACTACGGAGGTGAGGTGTGGTGTGATGTGGTGCACACAGACATGTGTTTGTGGTGTGGCCACCATACCCACCACAGGGGTGAGCAAACCCTCCCCCAGAGATCTTAGACACTAGTTTCACACTCATTCATATATATAAGGAGCACAAAATCTACATATGTCGACTAGAAAACCTTCACATTTGCATAAAATACAAAAAACTACTTTTTTCTTCACCATCCCATATGTACTAGTTGCACCTACATTGGTCTTAATCCATGCTAACTAATGCCATGTAAGCTAATATAGCTAACATTCCCCTCATACCTTCATATCTCTCCCATTCTATCTCTTCATGTACAAAAACTAGAGAACCCTTTTGACTTCTCCTAATTTTCAAGAAAATGGTGTGAAGCAAGGATGTAGAAAAGAATGCTATATGAGCTACAAATACTCAACCAAATACAAGTTTTTCAACCCTCCAACTTGTCAAACGTTGAGGTTGGCATGAATTAACAATGTTAATTGCTTCACAAGATGTATGTTTATGTGGTCAGTTATATCACTTTACCATAACGCTATTTCCTTTTAGACACATGATACATAACATTTTTGGGTTTTGTTTTATCTCCCCTCAATTCCCTCAAGATATTTGTTAACAAAAGCTTTCTTCCAGATGAAAAAATGAACCAAGACTTTCAAATTTACTAACGATACATGAAGTTCATCTATTTTTTAATACAACTAGATCGTCCTATTTCTCTCCTCTCCACTCACCCCTTTTAGTATCCAATTCAAAGATTATAATATAGATACTAAAATAGAAATAACATAATTGGATACTTTAGTGCCTTTGTGTTTTACTTATCGACAAAGAAGACACCAAAAAGAAGACAAACTTATTAGCATTGAACATTAAATGGAAGTACCACCAAATAAATATGAGGGTGACTTGTAGATCCATAAAAATCACTCAATATAAGGTAAGGTAAGTGGTACACATTACTCTCTCCACCCCTCAATGCACGTGCATTGAAGTTGCAAAATTGATTAGTGGCAGAAGTGGGAGGATAGAGTGAGAAATATTGAGAGAGAAAATATAAATTAGAAGAGAACAAACTGGGGAAGTGTGGATAAACAAAGAAATGACTAGGAATGAATAAGAGAGTTATAATGAAGGAAAGATAAACATGGGATTTAAATGAGGGACAATTATAAAAGGTAAGTAGAAAAAATAACACATGAGAAGGGAGATATACCAGAGGTAAATCTGGTCTCTATTCTCTTGGAAAGGATGAGGGCTATGTAAAAGTGAATCTCAAAAAAATATGTAATATCATACATTCAAATCCATGCTTCACTACTAGTAATAAATTATAGAAAACACATAAGTATACAAAATAAAAATACCATACCATTTAATAATCTCAATGGTTAGTAAAAATGTAAAGAAGAGTATAATAAACTTTATATACATATATATTACAAGAGTGGTTTTATTTAAGTGATAAAATTATATAATTGTAGTAATTTTAAAAATTCTAGCCAACATGATTGTCTTCTTAACTCTCTCAAATCCTACCTTTTCCTTTTGTTATCTTATTTCTCTTTCTAGTTTAAGATAACATATCATTAATTATTTGAGAAAATTTGTCCCATTCATTACAGCACATCAACATTTATTTAGAAACATAGAGATAAACACATGATTGTTCTTCTTCTTACCATGAACATGCCAGAGGTGGACATATGTGTTGAAGTTTCAACTCTAGAGGATAGCTTGTAGACATCATCGACTCCACACCAAAAACTATTACAGCTATTCACATCAACGTTGTTGGTGTGCAGTTTTACTTCATAGTTATATATGAATAGACTACATCAATGGGGAGGCAAGACCTTCGGGCCACCATCAATAGCCTACACACTTTAGTATGGGTTCATGGATCCTAATGTGTGATTTCAATTGCACACACTTATCAAAGGAGAAGAAAGGTGGCAATGAGTGAGGGCTACATGTTATTGCAGATTGCAATGACGTGGTGGCTACCTCATTCTCAATTGAGCTTCTAATGTATGAAGGTGATCTCACATGGGCCAACCTCAATGATGTAGGTAGGTGCATTGGTTTGCAAACATGACCACACGCTGGTCAATGAAAGCTTCACAACCTATTCACCAATACCTTCATTGTGTTGTATCTCCCATCACATAATGCAAACATGTTGCACTACTACTTCATCTTTCTAGTGGGGAGGATAAGAAGAAGGAAAAACCTTTTATATATTCCAATGTTGATATGGATGGAAATGTTTTCGCAATGTGCCTACTCGTGGTTGGGCCAATCACATACATGGGAACCTTTTATATGTTGTCACAAAGAATATCCAAGCAACAGAGTATGCCAGAAAAGAACGGGTGATTAAGAAATGCAATTTATTTTTCCTCAAATGCACTACAAATGAAGCTTCTATTCATATTCGTACTTCCCTGTAGACCCAACCCCTTGAGATGGACCTCATTCTCAAAGAACAAGATATTCACCGCAAACTGTATGCACTATCCAAGGTAGATAATTTTATATTTTACTAATAGAGCCACACCTCCTAGATCAAGGATGTGGAAATAAAAACGTCCTTTTACCAAAGGGTTGTGAAGAGGAAGACAATTCATGATTTTGTTAGACCCCATATCTCATAATCTCTCTTAGACCACATGATTAGGGTCTGAGATGATTAAGCTAGATAACACAAACACATATACACTTTTTCTTTTCTTACTATGCAAATAGGATATGACATGTATATAAAATCCTTCCATATGAACATTCATCTAATAAATAAACCATAAGATCTTTTCTTATAGATCACTTAAAATATCAACACATTGAAATACATGTAGCATATATGCACAACTCTTTTTTTATCACTATAGGAACTATAGTGGAAAGAGAATGAGATTGTCTAATTCTACCTCAAAACATTGCTAACATACTTCTATGGTAGGACTCTTCTGAAATCTTTACCTATCTCCATAACCAATAAGGTTACCAAAAAATTGTTCACTAGAGTGTGATCTACTAACTCAATGAAAATTCACCAAGTTGGCAAGATAATACATATTTTTTTTATTAAGTGGATTGGAAAGTATGCAAAGATAACAAAAACATTGAGTAATGAACGAAATTATCAACAATGCAAAATTCTTTAATATAGTAAACATTGAAAATAACTAAACAAAACACTTATAAATCTGTATAATTGACCAAAAATTCTTGAATCAGGCTTCTTGATCTGTTGATCACTTTATCAATGCCTGGACCCACATGAGGTGTACCAAAACATGTAAGAGAACCAACAAGATATGATGCCACCATACAAGACTAGAGTGAACTCAAGATTCTAAGTCTTCTAAGTAATCACCCAGTATGCAATGGACCTCACCATGTCTAGCCTTGGTGGCTATATCAATTGGCAGGATAAATTGGACTCTTCCTCTGAAATTGGGTACTCCAGTAGAGAGTTAAAAACTATGGATTATTTTACCTATATCAGTGGTTCTTCTAGTGCTGACTCACTAAGTAGTAACAAAATCGACTACCACCACCATCTACAGTTATTGTTGATTAATTATCTATAATTATACTAAAATTTGGTACCATCATGATCTTTGACTATTGTTGGGTACCATTGGGTATCGCCAGAATCTTCATTTAATGTTGGATATCCATGCTATTATTCAAAAGGTCATCCACATTGGGATTAAAACTCTCATGCACCACCAATACACTCCAACTTCCTCTCTTGGATGTTCCAACAGATAGGTCGTTTCCTTCATTGCAGTGCAAACATCCACAAGGAATCTATAGTGTTCAAGGTATCTAACTATCTAATGATTCGTTGGTTTTAATTTTTAATGAGATGATGAGCTTTTATTTTCTTAACATGTTAATTAATTATTTATTTTAGTTTCTAATTTCTACACTGAATCAATACTACTAAAATATCATAGTAAACAAATATGAGTATCTCTTATATTCTTAATAAACATTTGACTGAACTACCAAATTTCAGTATTGTATTTTAATTCAACTGAATAATCTGATCTCATAGGAGTGATTTGTGTTAAAATAAAACTATTAATCTATCATACTAAATATAATTTATTTTGATCTAGCTAATATGTACTAAACTAAACTACTAACTTTCAATACTATATTTCACTTGTACTGAGGAATGTATTTTGCTTGCACTTAATAACTTAAGCATATGTAAATATACTGACACATTCTATGCTATAACAATACTATATATCTTGCATATTAAATGCTACTCATTATGTTATAACTTATATGACTGAACTACTAAAATTCAAAATTGTATATAACTTGATCTAGCTCAACCAAACATTAAATAAATAATACTATAAAGAAATATGAACTTTATCATATCGGTTCTTATCTTGAAGGAAATCAAGCTATGTAGAAACACTTCCTTGCTTGTGTTTCATAATGATTATTTCATACAAAACCCAAATACATCGATGCCTCTAAATTTTACTATGTTTACAACTCATACAGTTCATATACACACATTTTAGAACTAAAACTATTCAACTTCCATAGAGTTTCTAGCTATATCAACAATCCATATGTTAGAAATCTGAATTAGGGCTTGAACTAAGAATACTAAAACAAAAAAAGCCAATACACATTCTTCATATTTTGTCTTAAGCTTTATGAAAATCGTGGATGTCTCGAACATAAGGTTGGTATGCACTAATTTGTTCGAATAAGCTTAGTCTGAGCTAAAAGCTCTAAAACTTCCATGAAACATCCTAATGTTAGCATTGCGCTCCAAATTAGTACATACTGGAGAAAGAAGAATAAGAAGGAAAAAGGAAAGAAATCTATGATTATCCTTTCTCCAGGCTTCTTCTAAGAAGAACGAGAGAGAACAATGGAGAAACCATCAATTTGGACATAACTTGGTGATTCTACAGATAGGTTGTAACATCCTACAATTTGAAGCTTCAGATAAAATGATCTCATAAAGGAATGACTGAACTACCCATATCACCAAGGTGTGCCTCTAATTTATGGAGCCCATCACTATTGACTGTATGGTTAAGCGTGCTCAGGTTAGAGTAGTAGTAGGATGGATTGCATGTTGGGAAATTGATCCTGAACTATACGTGAGTGAGGACAAAGAATACAACCCAGGATAGTGATGGTCTATGAGGCTACTCGTCATTCCTAAAACTCCATTAGAGCCTCAGGCAATGGGCCAAGATGTTATAAATGGTATCAGAGCTAGATTCTCTTTAGTAGGTACGTCCCACATGGGCATGTGGCATGCCAGTCTTAAGACGTATTGTAAAGAGGCAAAATCACCCCCTTACTAAAAATTTGAAGAATCAAACCTCCATTCCCAACATACTCAAAAGGTATGTTGAAAATGGGTGTAAAAAATTCAAATCTATATTTATATGGTGTATAAAACACCAACAAGTAATGTAGTAGAATATTTTTTTTGACTATATTCAACTTCATAAAAGGTTATACAAGAATACATCATTCTCCCTTCAGGGTTTACAACAAGATACACAAACATGATCTAGATAGAGGGAAGTCTAGCTACTACAATCTTGTCTCCAAAGCAACATCTCCATCAACCAAGTCCAAGCCAAAAGCTAAGATCTTCTTGTCTTATCCATCACCTTGCTCAACACCTGGGTGGTTGGGAAGGCACCCATCGAAATGTAAAGGGAAGAAAAGCATGTGTCATAAAACAAGTCTAGGATAACAAGATAAGTAAAGCAAGTAAAAACAGGCTAGGGTTCATCATATGATGAAGATAACAAGATTATGAGGCTATATTCAAAAGAAACTCGCCATTAACAATTATATTAAAAAGGATTGCATGTAAGATAATTATGTCTACCTAACTAAGTAGGATTGAGGCACCTATCGGACGTCTAACCTATAGGTGAGAGGAGAATAAGACATTCCCAGTCACCTACACAATAATATAGGGGAGAATAAAAACATTCCCCATGACGATTAAATACATGCCCTTTGTGGGTGGTTGTACATAAGTACCACTACTTTAAACTAAATAGAACATAAATCTTCATGCTAGAAAAGTAGTCATGGCAAGAGTAATCAAAATAACCAACAAGCATGGAAGTGGGGTATAAGATCCAAACAAGTTGAATTCATAAACTGATTTGAGGTATAGATACATTAGGTTTCAAGAATAGGGAATTAGGTTCAATTAGGCCTCATTAAGAAAGAATAGGTTAAGGCATAAAATTTCCCAACTAAGGTGTTAGATGCGCATACCTCTTCCTTAGAGTCCTAGAAACTACTTTTCAAAACCTTTAAATGAGATCAGGGTCCACTTATCCTAATAGCATAATCATGTTTATGTATTAGCACTATATTCACTTGTTAAAGGCTTAAAACCACAAAGTTACTAACTTTTTCTACAAACCATCAATTTAGATCATTAAATCAACACTACTGTCTTAGTTAGGTTTTTCTAATCAAAATAACATAAAATGTTATGTACTTTGAAGATATGGACTTTTAGAGGCATTTTAAGTGATTTTTACTTAATTAAATCATTCCCAAAAACACTTTTTGAAAAAACTCAGAATCAGGTGTTGAAATTATTTTTATTAGATAGAGGGGATTTTTCTAAGTTTGAAATATATCTCATTTTTATTTTTTAGACCATGGAATTAATTGTTATGATTTTTCTAATTCAGACCAATAGGAAAATTGCAAAAATTTGAATTTCGTTTAAAAGGTAGAGAGGGCGAGAGAGAGGAGTCGGGCCCGCTGCTTGGCCTAATAGTCACGGGCCAAGTCATTGGCCCGTGCCTCACTGGCGGCCGAGGTGACACCCGATCAAGGCCTGGTCAAGGGTCACCGAACTCAAGCCAAAAGACCAGCGAGCCCTTCGCACGGAATAGAGACGAACAACTGAAACGAGTGAGGGAAAAAACATAAAACTATAAGGGTTCATCTTTTGCAACCCCTTGATGCCATGGTCGGTGTGCTTCTTGGGTGTTTTTGGGCAAAATTGCTATACACGATGAAATTCAACATACAAGTAGTCAAAAGAAAGAATAGAGAAAAACAAACTCAATGGTACCTTAAATTCGACTGGAGATGGAGGGAGGTGAGAGAAAGAAGCGTCACAACTCTAGAGCCTTCAACTGATCATCAAGGGGTCAAACAACGATGAAAGTTATAATTGAGAGGGACGTTGAGTTGCAAATGAGAGGGGGTTGCTCGGGGTAGGTATATTTATAGGTGGGGAGAAGTAAACTAGGGTTTACATAGACGGGGTGAGAGAAAATCTTCAGCCATTTTGGGGCTTTCTTAAATATTTTCCAAATTACCTAAATGTTGGGATAAAGCTGTTTGGAATTGAGAGAGGAGTCCAATGAACTAAAATTTTTGAGATTTGGTTGAGTAATGAGAGAGAGAAAGTAATTTGAAAAATCATAGAAACGATTTATGTTTCCCAAGCCCCAGACCGTCCGATTAGTGGACACATGTCCATGGGACACTCCTAGCCGTCAGATAATGTGCATGTTTAATATACCACGTGACATTTTATTTTTTGATTACTTTTCTAATTCGAATAAAGTGTGATGATCTTATTTAATGTTTTTATCTTTCCTCAATTGGATGCTGAAATGATTCCCAAATTTGATGAAACTTGACATCATTGATATTTTCGAGGTGTAGAATCCAAATTTGGAGTTTATTTTTCATTTTGAGAAACTTTAACTAGACAATTAGGAAATTCTTTGTTTTCTCTCTCTTTCTTCATTTATGACACTAAGATTATCCAAATATGATAAAATTTCACCCACGTGTCCTAATTAATGTCTTAGATATGATTTTTCCATTAGTTGATCATGTTGATGTTACTTATTTAATTAATTATCAAAATGAAGGTTCTGCAAACTTTCTCTCTCCTACTTTTACTCATTATTCAAATATCATCCAAATTAATTTAAAACTTGCCCAAAGGCATATTTTTTTGTCTAGATTACGAATTTGGCATTAGTTTCCCAATTTGATGATATTAGATATTTTATCTCTTTCTTGGCTTATTTCCTATCTTCCTTTAATAAAGACTTACACACGCACACACACACACATATATATATATGTATATATATATATATATATATATATATATATATAGTTTCCAAATTGGGGGATACTTGGTCCTTAAGTAACCTTTAGTTCAAGAAAACGAAATTGTATATCAGATTATCTCATGGGTTTCCTATTTGTGATTTTTGAAACAATATATTCCATATTATCTCCTTTTATCCAATATATTCCATATTATCTCCAATTATTACCTTTATCGTCTCCTTTTTGTTAATTTGAGAGTTTCTCTTCTTTATCCATATTCTAAAAAGTCCTAGAAAATTCTAGCTTGAATTCTTTCATTATTTTTATTACTTAAGTGGACAATTGCATGTCGGGCCCACTACTTAGACTTCTAGTGAGGTAATTGTGCATTAAACCCCCTTTATTAGCATAAAAGGTGAAGAAATTTTCACTAAGCCATTATATTCTCCACAAATTAAATCGAAAGGCCAAGAAGTCTAGAAATGAAAGGAAAAGATGGGAAAGAGGGCCACAAGGAAAAATATCTAGGATTCGATATGTTACAACACTCTAACCCTTAAAGAGGATTTCGTCCCCAAAATCACAAGAAAGGAGGGAAGGTGAAGGTGCAACATCTCATCACCAATCTTCTATTGTTCCACCAACCATAACTTCCACCAAACAACTCATCAACATATACTTCACAAGCATATCGTCATAGGTTAGGTTCTCAAAGATCACCTAGGGTTCCTCTATTAAGATTGTTTTTATGAGATTTTAACATTATTAACATTTTTTTCTCATTAGCATTATATTTATTAGGATATCACATTATCATTATTATTCTTTTAATTATATCATGTCATATTCACTTGGTTGCCAAAACTAATTATATTTCATTATTATGCACAATTAGAGGTAACTCAATTATCTCAATATATTTGATCATTAATAATTTGGATTTACACTTCATTATCCTCATATTATCATTATATTAATTATAAAAAATTATCTTGCATGTGATAGGACATTTTATTCAATTTGTTATTAAGTCTACAAGTAATCCAAATTATGTCACATTGATTACTTGTATGCATATTAAACATTGTCACATTACCTTTCTTATTCACATTAATGTCATAATTATTCATTTTATCATATTTATTCACTTCTTATTATTGATTATGCACATTTATGTGAATTCAATTACTTCTTATCCATATTGAAGTCATTATCTATATTTTTGTAATCTAGGTTGGACATATTACATATTAATGAATTGATTCATATGCCAAGTTATGTTTAGGTGATTAATTAGGTGTGTAATAGGTAACAAGGTGATATGCATTTGATATTTATGACTTGAGTAATCTATGATTAGGTAAATATATATATCATTTATGTGCATCAAGGTATGTTATCTGATTATGACACCTAATGCCACTAATTTAACATGAATATCATTAAGGATGTATATGTTAAGGTTATATGATTACAACTTAGGGTTTAGGATCAACTTGATCACTATATTTCATTATAGCATTCAATAATTCCAAGATTAGGTTACACTTACCTTACTCGTCATTTCATCATGGTAAATTAGTTTATGACATGGTCAATGCCATGGATATCCATTTTTAGTATTAATATGTGAGTTACTCATATTATGTGCATTAGATATTCATTAGGGTTAAAGCATATGAATTATTCTTTAGATGACCATTATATGTTCAACAAACATGTTAGGGGATAATTCTAACCTTGTTTATTTGAAACTAAGGATCCATGAACACTACCCTCCTATTTAGGGAGTTAGGGTTTATAAAGATAGAGTAGCTAGATATCGAGATGTCATAGGGCTCCATCCCCTTAAAAAGGATTTCGTCCTCGAAATCTAACTACCCAAACATCATCAAACCAACTACTCTCCACCCCTTTAAAGGTTTGACCTACCAAGCCAAACTAAACTTTAGGTAAAAGGGTGAGTCTAATTAAACCATGAACAAGAACCATCATGCTTCTACTATGCACTCTAATAGCTTACCAAACTTGAAGATATAGGTTCTAGGGATAAATTATCCAAGCATGTGGTCCTAAGGTTCATAAGGAAACTATCTTGGTATCCATCCTCAAACAAGTCATCATACACCTGAAACTTAGGGTTCCCAAAGATATACAACATAGAAGTCTAAGGTTATTATTGCCTAAAAGCAAACAATTTTAGACAATCCATATCAGCTCAGGCCAGGCCGATATCATATGGATCTGAGAATCCTCATAAACCAAGCAAGTGGTGCGGAGGAAAATATTTCCAGCCCCCAGAACTTGATCCTTTCTAGACACCTTTGCTTCAACTTCATGCCCTAATAGTTGCCTAAAGGCAAACCTAAACAACATTAAGTTATTATGATTACTTAACCATCTTTCAATTGTAAATATGTTAGGCTTTTACTCTATGTGATTCTAATGTATAACTATAAGATCCTAAATCAACCTTTCATCAACATATAACAATTATAGGGTAACCATGTAACTTAAAGGGAAACTATGTAAGGCAAGGATTCTAACTAGGGCGACAAAACTGAAATAGTTAGATTCTGACTACCATGGGATCTGATACCATGTTGTAAAGAGGCGAAATCACATCCTTACTAAAAATTTGAAGAATCAAACCCCCATTCCCAACATACTCAAAAGATATGTTGAAAATGAGTGTAAAATTTTCAAATCTTCACTTATATGGTATACAAAAGACCAACAAGTAATGTAGTGGAATAAATTTCTGACTATATTCAACTTCATAAAAGGTTATATCAGAATACATCACTCTCCCTTCAGGGTTCACAACAATATAAACAAACATGATCTAGATATAGGAAGTCTAACTACTACAATCTTGTCTCCAAAGAAACAACTCTATCAAACAAGTCCAATCCAAAAGCTAAGATCTTCTTGTCTTCTCCATCACCTTGCTCAACACCTGGGTGGTTGGGAAGACACCCAGTAAAAGGGAAAGGGAAGAAAAGTATGCGTAACAAAACAAGTCTAGGATAACAAGATAAGTAAAAAAAGTAAAAATAGGCTAGGGTTCATCATATGATGAAGATAATAAAAGTATGAGGCTATATTCAAAAGAAACTTGCCATTAACAATTATATTAAAAAGGAGTGCAAGTAAGATAATTATGTCTACCTAACTAAGTAGGGTTGAGGCACCTACCAGACGTCTAGCCTATAGGTGAGGGGAGAATAAGACATTCCTAGTCACCTACACAATAATATAGGGGAGAATAAAAACATTCCCCAGGGAAATTAAATACATGCCCTCTATGGGTGGTTGTACATAAGTACCACTACTTTAAATTAAATAGAACACAAATCTTCATGCTAGGTAAGTAGTCATGGAAAGAGTAATAAAAATAATCAACAAGCATGGAAGTGGGGTATAAGACTCAAACAAGATGAATTCATAAACTGATTTGAGGCATAGATACATTAGGTTTTAAGAATAGGGAATTAGGTTCAATTAAGACGCATTAGGAAAGAATAGGTTAAGGTATAAAAATTTCCCAACTAAGGTGTTAGATGCACATACCTCTTCCTTACAGTCCTAAAAACTAGTTTTTAAACCTATAAACGAGATCAGGATCCACTTGTCCTAATGGCATAATCATGTTCATGTATTAGCACTATATTCACTCATTAAAGGCTTAAAATCCTAAAGTTACTAACTTTTTCAAGAAACTATTAGTTAAATCATGAAATCATTACTACTATCTTAGTCAGGTTTTTCTGATCAAAATAACTTATAATTTTATGTACTTTGAAGATATGGACTTTTAGAGGCATTTTTAGTGATGTTTACTTAATTAAATCATTCCCAAATATACTTTTATGAAAAACTATTGAAATTATTTTTATTAGATAGAGGGGATTTTTCAAGTTCAGAACATATCTATTTTTATTTTTTAGACCATGGAATTAATTGTTATGATTTTTCTAATTCAGACCAATAGGAAAATTGCAAAAATTTGAATTTCGTTTAAAAAGTAGAGAGCGAGAGAGAGGAGTCGGGCCCGCTGCTTGGCCCAATAGTCACAAGCCAAGTTAGTGGCTTGCTCCTCGCTGGTGGTTGAGGTGACACCCGATCAAGGCCTAGTCAAGGGCCGTAGAACTCAAGCCAAAAGACCAGTGAGCCCTTCGCACGGAACATAGATGAACATAAGAAACGAGTGACAGCAAAAATGTAAAATGGCAAGAAGCCATCTTCCCCAACCCTTCAACGCCATGGTCAGCGTGCTCCTTGGGAATTTTTGGACAAAATCGCTATACACGATGAGATTCGATGTACAAGTAGTCAAAAGAAAGAATAGAGAAAAATAAACTCAATTGTACCTTAAATTTGATTGGACATGGAGGGAGGTAAGAGAAAGAAGTGCAAAAACTCCAGAGCCTTTGGCCGCTCATCGGGAGGGGGGGGGGTCAAACAGTGATGAAATTCACATTTGAGAGAGGCGTTGAGTTGCAAAGGAGAGGGGGTTGCTCGGGGTAGTGATTCATCCCTATTTTAGGGCTTCATCTTGTGTCATATTGCATTTCAATCACATCTATACTTGTTAGATTACATGTTCTATCAAATGCACTTATGGAGGCTTTTTGCATATTTTATAGGTACTTGGTCAACTACTTGATGGAATGGAAAGAAGATGGTCCAATCTAGGGTTTCCTTAGGCTTGGAGGAGCCCAAAATGAGGCCAAAACCACTCCCAACCTACCCCAAGTGGTCAAAGAATGTTTTGAAGCAATACCCTCTATGGATGATCAAGTTAAATGCTCAAGTGCATGGAAGGGACACCAAAACAGCCGTGGTACTCCACCACGGCCGTGGTGGACATGCCCCAATCACAAAAAATCACTATAACTTCCAGAATTTGATGAATATGGCCAAAACAGTCATGGTGAGTGTTATGCCTGTGGTAAAAGGTCCCCACCATGGTTGTGGTGACCCCCCCACGACTGTGGCCATCCATGGACATCTCTCTATGATCTCCACCATTTTAATTGACATGACCATTGTACACCACCACGACCATGCTCACCCCTACCCACCACGGCCGTGCTACTCACAAAACCTATCATTTTTTCACTACTTTACCTATTTTGCCCCTACTTGACCTAGTGCTTCCCCCACACCTATATATACCTAAGTGGCAGCTGGGGCACGAGGTTGTCCACCCTTAGCTACATTCGACCCCCTCCTAGCACCCCAAATTGCCATCCACTCTATTCCACTCCATATCTACCTCAAATCCACTTCATTTCACCATTTCCACCACATAACCCCCCATATCTAAGCCTTCCATCCACTTCCCTCCATAATTCCACACCATTTCATCCAAGGAGAAGAAGGAGGACGCCCCTGCAACAGCTGGAGAGAGGAGATCCCTCATCTACACTGAGCTCCATGGCCACTTCTACCTCTTCTCCTTTCTTTTTGTATTTTCCGTGTCTATGAGTAGCTAGGCCCATCGAGTGGGTTGTTTGGGGGAAATTATGTTACTTTGATACCATGTTGGAGGAAAATGACATGTAAACATTGTAATTAAATTTGTTAATGATTATATTCTATTTCTATCTCATTCTCCATGAATTGCTTGTTGGGTTGTATGTGAAATCACCTAGGAATTTAGGCAAATTGCTTATATGTTTGAATTTTGGGATTTGCCCCTAGGTCCAATTCTTGGATCCCTAGGTTTCCTCCCATGTTACTACATCCTAATCAATCTCCCTAAACCTAAGTGAGAGATCTAAGTATCTAGATTAGATAATTCTAGTGCAATTAGCATGGAGCCTTCTCAAGTCTAGAATGTGGGGCAATTAGGGTCCAACACCCTAATTTCACCTCCCCATTACAATACTCGACCCCTAATTGCTCTAGGAATGCCTAATCTAGAAACCTAGACTTTATTAGACTCTAATTTAATTGAACCTAATCCCTAACCCAATTGAGCCTCATAAGGATAGTAGGGGTGTTAGGGACTAGTTCCCCTATACACAACCTAGCATATCCATGGCCAGTTAGTAGCTTCGGTTAATTCATTAGACTCTAACTAGTTGTTTGGTTTGGATAATCTAAATGGAATCATAATGTTCATACGTCACCCCCAACTTAAGTGATAAGTTCATACCCCTAAACATCCCATACCTCTCTTTATTGCTTAAAACCCTAGTTTTGTGCTTGTTTGGCTTAGTTATCTCATTCCTTGCTTAGTTAGCTTCTCACTTTGTTCTTACCTTGTTTATGTTAGTTTAGATCTTTAATTTCTCTTTTTCTTCTCTCTTTCTTGCCTTAGTGTAATTTTCCTTTTCATACCTAGCTTAATCCTTTCTTGCTTGTTTAGCCTTACTCTAGCCTTAGATTAACTTAGATTTCATTCTCGCCTTTAATTGTTTGTTTGTCCATAATAGTTTAACAATCAAAACAAACTTCAAACCCTTAACCCTAGTCTCCGCAGTAGGAACCTAGTGAAACTAAACCTAGCTCTTGTGCCCCCTCTTCTCCCTGTGGATCGACCCTGTACTTGCCGCTTACCTATTCTATGACAAGACCCCATGCACTTGCGGGTGTAGTGTTTTGGTAGATGTAGGTATCCAGTTTAGGTTTTATAAATTTCAAAAGTGAATCACCCATGCGCTTCCGTCTGTGGGGTTGCATCTATTCAAATCTCCAATTGAGTAGTCTGTAACACCATTGGAGGGAGCGCACCAAGCTTTCTGGCACTTTTGTTGGGGAGTAGAGGCACTCAGCCTAGCTAGTTAGTTTTGCTTTGACTTTTCCTACTGGCCCCATCATTGCTATTCTTTGCTCATTATTCTTTGCATTCTTTGTGTATATTGGTTTTCTAACTTGCTTTCTTTTGTTTGGTTGTGCTTTGTGCATGTGACAAGCCATTCGGGAGGAAACAAGATGGAAGGCCAAAATGCACCTCACAAGTCCTTGCAAGATTACTTCATGTCGAGCAACTACCAGTCACTTATTGCATCTAGAGTCACCCAAATGCAAGGGGAGCAATTTTGTATTCCTCCAGGTCTTTTTGGGCTCCTTCCCACCTTCTACGGCTTGGAGAGTGAGAACCTCTAGAAGCATGTGGATACCTTCCTAGAGATGTGTGCCACCTTCAGAACGTCGACGACAAGTGATGAATCAATTCGGCTCACATTGTTCCCCTTTTCACTCAAGGATAGGGCCAAGGAATGGTATGATTCAAGGAAAGACATCATGAGTTGGGGTGAGATGAAGATAACATTCTTGAGGAAGTTCTACTCTATTGCAAAGATGACACCAATGCGGCGGTCAATAGTGAGTTTCATCCAAGTGGGTAATGAAAAGTTCCATGATGCTTGGGATAGGTTGCAAAAGATGTTGAGAGAGTGCCCACATCATGAGATACCTTTGTGGCAGCTTGTACAAGCATTCTACTCCAGTTTGTCATCAAGGGATCAAGCTACAGTGGATTCTTCTTGTGGAGGTTTTTTCATGACAAAGCCACCGGAGGAGTCATGGTCGTTATTTGAGCAATTGGTAGAAAATTCAAGGAGCCGAGCTTCTAGCATGGTTTGTGTTGGGGGCCGGGTCTTTAGTGAGCCTTCTGTTTCTAATGATCCCAATGCACAAGTGATGAAGGCTATGGGAGAAATGATGAAACTCATGAAAAGTCAAGGAGGAAATGTTCCTTGTCATTCGGTCAACTACATTGGTTCCTTTGAGGGAGAAGTGAAGACACCTTACTCCTATAGATACTCAGAACCGCAAAGTCCAAGCTACAACTCAAGGTTTGAGGAAGAGGTTCTCTCTAGATTGAAGATCTTTGATGATGTCCAAAAAGATGTTGTAAGGCTTGAAGAAAAGATAGAGCGTCTCTCTTCCACACTTGCTCTTCAAGAAGACAAATTAGCTTCAAAATCCATCTTGAGTTACAATGAAGAAAGTAGGTCCATGCCCTCTTCCCAAATTTTCTACAATCCACCTATCATGCAAGTGTAGCACATCTACCATTTTCAAGGCTATCCTAAGCCTTACACTCCCCCACCACCTTCACCACCTCAATTTTCCCAAAACTTCACCTTCCAACCTCAATTTCCCTCTCCACCTCAAATTCAATACCAACCATCACCCCTAACTCCTCCATAGCCACAACATGCTCCCCCTCCCCATCATGAGCAAGGTAGTGTTGTGACAGTTCTAAGGAGTGGGAAAACACTTGGGCAGCCCACAAGTCAAAGAAAGAGTGACAAAGCAAAGAAAAAGCAGTCGTGTGGTGATGTTGTGATCGAGATTGCCGAAGACAATCATTTGCCACACCATGTTGATATTGGGAGTCCTAGTGCTCCACCTCATGCTACACCACAGGAAGATCATGCTGAGTCAAGTGGGCCAATAGCTAGTGAGCCACCATTTCCCGAAGCACTAGATGAGCCCCCAACTGTGAAAAGAAGATAAAAGCACAATATGGACATTCTCGAGGTCTTCCGACAAGTAATTGCGCATTAAGCCTCATTTATTGGCATAAAAGGTGAAGAAATGTTCACTAAGCCATTATATTCTCCAAAAATTAAATAGAAAGGCCAAGAAGGCTAGAAATGTAAGGAAAATATGGGAAAGAGGGTTAAAAGGCAAAATGTCTAGGATTCAATATGTTACACGTATGGTCTAGGCATGTTGGAAAGGGTTATCCTAGTTGATGGAGCCACACTTTCCCTTTATCCATGATCGGGATCACAGTTTATATGGGTCATTACGGGTCTACACTAAAATAGGGAAAGATTATGGGATCATATAGTTTCACCTTTATGAGGACGTCAAGAGTTTGAGTGAAGGAGATTGTAAAATCTCATAATTTGAGACCTCAGATAAAATGATCCTAAAATGAATAATTACACTATCCATATCACCAAGGTGCACCTTATTTCTGGGGAGCCCATCACTAAGATCAGTGGTAACTGTTATTAGATCATAGTAGTAATAGGATAGGTGACCTATCAGGAAGTTGATCGTAGGTCGTGTGTGAGCGGGGACAAAGCACACAACTAATTCTAGTGATGGTTTGTGGGGATAGTCATCATTTCTAAAACTCTACTAGATACTCGAGAAATGGGCCTAAATGTTACATAGGTCTCTTGATTTCTGATGTTGCTTGTATTATTCTCTAAAATCGCCCTAGGAATTGCCTACTCATGTGTATTTTTCACAGTTCATGGATATAGTCGTATAGAGGATTGAATTACAAATCAAAATTAATATTTTCTTAAATTTTGATAATTATATCAAAAGTTATGGCCATTTTTGTGATTGACTATGCTAGATGGATGCACATCACAAAATTGCTGGTTTGTGAATGATTGATTATTAATTGATGGTATTTCTCTATGAGAATTGAAAGTATCATACCTCTCTCATTTTAACTTTAGTTTGATCCTTTCTTTTTGCATTGGATTCTAACTGAATTTTCTACAAATATACATAAATTTTTTGAAAAAACTCTCGAACAAGAATTAATTAGTCAATTAATTATTCAAATATTCTTAAATTTCTATCTACTAAATGTGTGGGTTATTACTATATCAATCAAGGTTCACAACTCATTGTATGCATAACACTTATCTTTGAGTTAATAAGGATCACATTTAAGTTAAGATTAAATGTCAACTAACCAAAATTTTATGCAAGGTTCTATGGAAGGTAAAATCAATAATGAGCTTGTATTGAACATTAAATCTATCATTCATATGAAAATTATCAAATAAGCAAAGCATGGGTCATAAGAACCTCTTCCCGTCAAGAAGTTTCACTCAAAAATAACACTGAGTATTCTTTCTTGAGGCTCCACCCTCAGGTGGTATTCATGCTCTTACTGCATCATATTTTACAATATGCTTTACTATACTTAAGAATACATCAGAAGTTAACAAAAGATAACATATTTATTTATTTATCGTGATACTAGGTTCAAATATGCTTTACTATACTTTATAATACATCAAAACTTAACAAAAGGAAACATATTTTCTTTTATTTTAACACACTAGGTTCAAATCTTGAAGCTCCATTAAAGTAATCATAGGTTACCACAACTAAATTATATTGGATCATTGACCAATGAAGAGAACAAGAACAACTGTATATTCCTTTAATTAGGTATGCTACACACATGTACTAGGCTAAAACTATTTTACATCATTGGAAAAATCTAGTTCTTAGTAAAACCATCCGAACATTCTCTCTCAAGGATTGTGATCAGTAGATTGTATGTAAGAAACCACAGTTCATGGTGTAGGCATTCCATCAGTACTCAAATGATGAAAAACCACCACTCCTCCAGCTAATTTCTTCATTAGTAGACAACCACAAAAAAAAAGTTACATGACCGACCACTTCCATTGCTTCTCAACCCATACGAGGGAAGAACAACATGATAGGTTTTTAACCGTAGAAGAGCCAACTATGTACAAAACCAATGGAAAAATAAAAGAGCCTTGTTGATCCTCAACCAAAAAGAAGCACGCTTCCATCAACTATAAATAAATGGAAAGGTAGACCTAAGTCCTTCTATATGTAGGAATTCCATAACTCTTTCCCACAGATGGTCACAAACAATTCTTCCATCAAAACAATAATCAAAGAAAAAAATTAAGATAGCTAAATAAAAAGTAAGCTTCATCTAACCCATGCTTTAATATAGGACTCTAATATGCCAAATTAGCTGGGAAGATTAGTCGCTCATGTGACAACCCTTGTCACACAAGGCGAGATTACTCAAAAACAAACACAGAAATAACACTAAGTAAGTGGATTATAGAAAAACATAGGAAATTAAAACTAATTTTATAACAATGCACCAAGCTGAACTCATCATGTCTGAAGCCATAAACTGAGGCCACTTGTATTTCACTCATATCAAAAGGTGTTACATAACATTATTCACTGGCTAACTAGCCACAATCTATTGCATGTGATAACCTACTCATGTACACAAATCATCTTTGCACCATCATCGTATAGACTCAAAAACTCAAACCGGTGTACAACATCTATAAAATACCCCCAAGGACCTGAGAGTACAAGGACGACACATTTGACTCTATTACTACACTCTAGCTGCATATCCATGATCCAATAGCTACAATACCTCAGGATGTCTATTTCAGCAACATGATCTTTATCTCTACAAGCACGTCCACCTAAAATATTTTAGAAACCCACAAAGTGAGACCAAATGTCCTAGAAAGAGTTATAACTCTTCTCCAACATCTATTAAAAGTACAAGTAGCTAAAATAGTAGATTATACTATTAACAGATAGGTAGATTTAGCTAAATGATATAAGTAGAGAAATTACTATTCTAAAAAGGGATATGATGAACATGTATATTTTCTATCCATATAACTATACAAAAGCAAAGCAAGGCCTCAATCAATGTTTCGTATTTGATCCTAAGCAAATATACTACACAAATGATTACATATTTTATTATGCCCTAAGGATTTGAATCGTACCACCCAAATCCAAACGACCACTACTGAGTCTAAATCAGTTCCATACAAGGTCTATGGAAGAGCCAGAATCCATGAACTCACCCCCTCGGCCAGTATGAGTGAACTTGTAGTGACATCACCAGTCAAACTACTACCAGTGAGATACAATCTAGCTGTATAAGTCTAGCCCACCTTGGTACAGGTGACGACGCTAGTGGAACTGAGCTACGGCCCACAACTGCTCTCTCACCAGGGTATGGCCCACAACTAATCATGTATCACATAACATTAGGAGACCAACTCACACATGGTTGTCTCATATATCCTGGACGTAAGGGGATATTCGTCCTCATCCCCGCATATTAAAAAATATGCACTCTGAGTTAAACTCATTTCACCATTCAACAAGTGCTGACAATGAATAGATCTACGACACATGGCAAAACTGCATGATTAAGTTCCACTTGATTAGTGAAGTCAATTAAGTGTCTTTTAGCATCAATCAAGTTACAATGTATAAAATCATAACAAATTCTATGAAAATAAGTACATTGTATTCTTCCAACATATTCAAACATATAGGGTATGAACTTGTCTCACTATCACCACATGACCTTTTTTATTACCATTTATCACATCATCGATACCATAATCACATGCTATGGGATATCAATTCCTCAACTCATCTCATATTAGGCCACAAGCCACTTCTAGGTCATAGGACCTTTCAAAACATCATTAATATATCACAAGTGCCTCAACATTCCTTATAAGGCATATTCAACCTGTGCCATATCATAATCACCATAGCATGTACTAGCTATGATTATCAAGCTAACGACACCTGCATGGTTAGATAAGAAAGAGAGAGATAATCACATAATACCATACTCCCTTAATGATAGAGAGACAAGCAAGATCATTGTTCAATATTAGGGTTAGGGTATCCTCTTTAGACGATTAGGGTTTACAAAGTAATGTCCAGCCAACAATCCTTGACTCATCACCCTCCATTATTTTGGAGTGTATAAAGATTAGGATACATCACATAAAGTATATTAGATGACATTTCAAACAGCCCTATATGTGGTTATTAATTGTTCATAGATGAAAATCATTAGGTGCCCAACTGTGTCACACAACCATCTAACATCACCCCATATTGACCACTTACCATATAGGTCGTGACCTCCCACCATGGTCCATGTCGTAGCCAACCCTTAAGTCATGTCACACCCACATCATTAGGGTTAGGGTTTTACTTCTTCAAGCTATCACGACCAAACCATCTTGGCCACTATCACATGTCGCGACCCAAAACCTTCATGGTCGCGACCCAACACACCAAATGGTGTTTCAAACCAAACAAAGTAGGAACAAAGTGCCACCACCAAGGGAAACTAAACCACCGCCCACCGATGGTCTCAACCTACCATTACTCGGTCAAACTCAACCACAAGAGGGGTATCTCAACCAAAGGTTATCTAGATCGCAACCATCAAGAAGTAGGTCTCGCAACCATGCCATGATACACCACCTAGGTCACCAAAAATAGAACAGAACAAAGGGAAAAATATGGCCATCATGAAGAAAGGGTCACATACAAATGGTCACCAAGATCCTAAACAATGGGTAACACCTTCCATGTATTATGTATGTACGTCAACTATTCATCACGTATGTGTTACAACTACATTAAAATAGATGTCATAACCATGACACATCTACATGTGGCCATTGCCCTAATAACCTCAACACATAGTCATGGCCACAACGTTCCCTTACCCTGGTCGCGACCATGACGCCTCATCTCCTGTTTGTGACCAAAATGCACCCTAGATAGGCATCTCGTCCAACATTCAAAATGGGGCATCACGTCCAGCCAACAAGTGGTGTCTCGACCATGAACCATCCAACAATGTCGTGACCCAAACCCTAGAGTAACGTTGTGACCCATACCCTAGAGTAATGTCGTGACCACTTCACAATGGGGCGTCACCATCGAATAAGAAAAGGCATGGTGAACAGAACTAGAAATAGGCGTTTCAATCCAAGTCAAGTACTAAGCATGTATGTCTCGATCCAAACACCACATATGAGCATATGTATCAACCCCAAAACACCAAGAACACCCATGTATCATTCAATACAAGGTCAAATGGTAAGAACACCAAGCATCACCGAATTTAAAACTTATGGATCCAAGGCCATCAAACCCTAAAATGAGCACCAAAGTGATTATCTAGAAACACGATTATAAAAGAGAAAACCGCTCATTAATATAGGAGGAAAACATATAAAACTCCAAGATGATCATAAGTACCAGTCTTAAGTCAAGGTGATAAGACCAAACTTAAGTTACAAGTATCAAGATCTCCCCAGTCAACACATAACAAAACAAATACATGAATTTAGGGTTTAAGAAAAAAGAGTAATCTTCATGTGAATACTTCAAAGTCTTGAACCCTAAATTCATGATAACATCATCTAACTCGTTAACATCATATGTGGATACTAAAATGGAAGGTTACACCATAAGAAACCTATCATTACCAAGGGGAAAACATTATAACAAAACATTCATCAAAAACCCTAAAACATGTGGCATGAAATCCTCATGAAAGATCCTTAAGCAAGAGAGATAAACCACTTTTTTCAGCACCAAATCAAGACCTAATCCCCGAGGACTTCATGACACTCCTCCATCATGCATATGATCAAAACCAATATCATGACTTAAGAGATAAACCACCATGACACGTCTCTTTCCAAGATAGGGTTCCTTATTTTAGGATTTCAGATTTTAAGCATATAAAGCATGATAACTCACATCATTCAAGCTTTAGGTCATTATGTAATCTACTAGGACATTAAGGGTACGTTCTAGAGAAAGAAACACCAACACGCAATTCATATTAAGGGTACTAATAATAGAGGAGGGTGGAAAGTTATAAAACCTACCTTAAGAAGCTCAACAACAAGGATCCTCAAGCTTCAAGGTTCCAAGCTCCAAGCATACGATCCAAAGGTTGAAGAAGATCCACCAAAGGTCACACTCTTAGCCACAACAACACCTCCAAGACAAGAAGATGTCGAGGTCAAGATATCCCAAGAAAAGGATAAATAAAGGAAACCGTAACCGAACCAAGGAAGAAGGAGGAAAAGGTGAAAGAACTTCATCTCACCATGGCCCATGACCTTAGAGATGAGGGTTTCTTCCCCAAGAACGACCATCACATCCAAGAGTGGTCCATGGCTGAGGAAAGGGAAGAAGATGAAATGGAGATTCCAAGGAAAATGTTGCTAAAGAAGAGGAGATACTTACCAAGGTTGAAGATGAGTAAGAATCACCACACACAAGGGATCCGATCACCAAAGCTCCAAGGATCAGTCTTTCTTTGTTCCACCAAGCTCCAAGAACAAGAAAAGAAGGAAGAAGAATATAGATGGCCGAAAGGGTAGCAAACAAGGAAAGCTGAGGAGTTATATAGATGAAGGATGAGAGAAAGAGCAAAGGGTGAGGTGTCAACACATAAAAGAACCCAAGGGACACTTGTCCTCACTAAAGACCAACATGTATCCACATGCAACCACTTAAACATGACATGCAAGGCATGGTGATACATTATAGGTTGTGTCTTGACCACCATGGAATCCCACATGGTCGCAGTCGTGGCCATCATAGGGTGCACCCCCACGGTCGTGACACCACCCATCACCATCTCCTCTAGGTCGAGACAAAGCATCACCACAAACCCTATGTGACACAACCCCTACTAGGTCAACCATCTAGACCCAAGAACTCCCTATACTATATAGTTTATAACCCTACACTCTAGAGGAAGTGTCTCAACCATTAAACCCTCCTAAATAGGCCTAGGTCGTGACCCATGGTCGAGACATCACAACCAACTCATATAGTCAAGGCCTCATTACTCTCATCAAATCTAATCACCACCTAGGGTGATATTCCTTAACCAAGTCTCACAAAAGGTACCCTCCTCTTTCTCTGTCCTTTATATAATGTCAAGGAAGAGAAGGAACACTCTAGAAATGGTAACACATCAACCCCCACATTGGGTAAACTACGATTTGCACCAAAACTAGCACAAAAAGCATGCACATTATCCAAACAAGCTCAAACTTGAAACTTAAGCACACCACAAGCCCTAAGATCATCCCAAGGAATTAAAGCAAGGTTCTAAACACATCATCAAGTCAAAGAAAATAGGGTTAGTGCAAAACCCAGATCAGAGTCCTATAGCTCATGTATTATTTTCTCACTATGATTATAATAGGTAAACTTGTAGATGTTACTATTAATACTATCCATGGGTAGAGAAACAATACACAAAACAATTGAAGGTAATAGGGATGAAAGATGGTTAGGATGTGCTAATAATACTAGCACCAACATGTCTTGTGTGAAAGTGGTTAAGGACAAGTGAAAAGCTTATATGAACAAGGATAGAAGCTTTCTCAAGGTCATCTAAAGGTTCTTGAGTTTTAAAGAAAACACATATACCAAGAGTCAACAAATAAGGAGTAAGGCATGTTATTCTTATCTAGATATCAGGGTTTTCTTGTACTCAACATTTTAAAAGACTTAATCCCATGTACTGTAATTTCTCATATGAGCCTTTTTTATATATATTTTTCCTAATAAGGGTGTCAAGAAAAATTCTTATTCTCATCTCATATTCTACCATTTCTATTTTTGCTTTTATATTCAACTAGAGATTTGAATGTTCCTTATTATTTTCTCATTGGTTCACTTCTATTGCATATGCCTTTTTCTTTATTCACTACAAGGAATACACACAAAAGGAAATCATCAAAATAAACCCTAATTTAACAATTAAGCTCAAACATGGTCATAACATGGAACTACTCACTCCTCATGGTGGAACAAGATAAACCATTATAGGGAACAAAATATCATAATCACAAAATAAAATAGATGAGTGGTTGCAGAGATGCTTTTCTTTTGCTTAGAGATGTCTTGAATTGAGTACAATGACACTAAATGATTGATTATGCTACTAGAATGATTTTCAATCAAGATCACTTCCAAGAAAAACCGATTGAAGTGGGTGGAGTGATGCAAGTCAATCGAGCTAGAGTGGAGGTTGATCGATCAATCTCTTTCAAGGTTGATCAGTCGATTTGGAGTAGAGGTTGATGGCCAATCTCCTTTGAAATCTACCTAGATTTAGTCAATTTCTTTCAAGTCGATCACTTAGGGCAGAGCATAAGCCATTTGGTCAATCTCTTTCAAGGCCAACCAGTCAAGCTTTGTAGTTGATGCAAGGTGGAATTCTGGGTAAATTGTAGAAACCTCTCGGTGTCTTTGGATCTCTTAAAGGTAAGAAAGTGTCCTTCTATATATAGGAGGTGTATAGGAAGACCAAAAACCTCCAAGCAATACAATGAGGAACCTCGTAGTTAATACTTAAATAGTAAGATGACGAAGGGTTGTTGGTTAATAAATTGAGGATAAATTAAGTTATATTTGTGATGGTTGATTGTTAAAGTGATCTATCAATAGTGTTCAATCATTAGAACTCAACTAGTACAACTTGATTAGTACATTTTGATTAGCAGATCTCAATTAGGAATGCATGGAACTAGGTAGCTTTAGTGGGAGGTCAATCACTAGAGCTTGGTTGGGTGGGTGATCGAGGTGATTGATTGGTGGAGCTTGATCGTTGATAGGTCAACCACTAGTTGGTCCTCAATCACTTGAAGTCGACCAATGTAACTCGATGTGTAGGTCAATATCTAGGTCTCGATTGGGAGGTAGATTGCTGGAGTTTGGAAGGAATGCATCGACATGTAGCTTGATTGGGAGCTCAATGAGGTGGTCAATTGTGGATTTGTGCCCAAATTGTTGATTTAGTGGGTGACGTGGCTTATATTATCACACTAACAAACTCACTTAGGGTTGAAATCCCTAAGTTTTTAACCAAAACAATGTGCAATAATACCACCCGCAAGCGGACGGGTCTTATGGCAGTATAGTTGAGGATCGAATCCCAAGGGACAACATTTTTAAGAATCTTCTTTCTAGTCGAATCTAGTTGAATCAAGACTAATATTTAGAACAAGGTTGGTTGAATTGAGTTAATTAAACTAAATGCAAGGAAAGTAAAAGAGCAGGATTAAAAGTTGATTAAAGATTAATGATGGAAATCGCTGGGATGATCCCGGGTTTCACCACCACTACACATGCAATCACATCCAAACATCAAACATCCATGCAAGATATAACCATTCAAATGGAGCTACTGCAGAACCCCCCATACGGGTGTTAGGTTCACGTAAGCATCACCTTAGGTATCAGATGTCTCGTCACCATCCAGATTACATACTTACAGATCTGAAGATATAGAAATCCAAATGAGGTTGTGAGCCCCCTATACAGGTGTCAGGCACACAAAAGCGTCATCGTGGTCTAGATGGCTCATCACCACACAGATCATACACTTACGACCTCAAGGAATCCCATTCTATTTCTAGTTTGGGAGTCAACCGCGTTAATCGACATTCAAAACCTACGCATTGAAAGTTCTCGCAACATAGGAAATGAACAAGATACATGCAAGCAGGTGATCAATCCACAAGCACACATCGACGATTAACAACGAAATGAAAGATTATATACATGCCATAGGATGTTTAACAAAAGGATATGAAAGCATGGGAAGCGGGGCTAGTCCTCGCACCCCAGCAAAGGTAAACTACTCGCTCATGGTGTGAGAAACAAGAATAACAAGAGAGAGAAGTTTCTGCCATGAGCATGGTGAAGAAGATGATCACATCTCTGTGAAGAAGATGATCACAAAGGGAGAGAAGAGAAAAGGAGGCCGCGATCTGTTAGTGGGCCGAGAGAGGTTTGGGCCCAAGTTCCCAAATTTGACCTGCATAAAAGTGCAAAAATTTTATAAAAATTTGTGATAATTCAATTAAGCCCAATATATGTTGCATATAGGAAGATACTGCCAATAAAAGCTCAATAAAGTATTTAAGCCAAGTAAATGCACATATTAGAAGATAAAGCCAGTAACTGCACGAATGCAACCAAAACTGGGCTAAACGAGGTGATTGGATTACGATGTACATGCATTCATCAAAATACCCTGAACTTAAACATTGCTCATCCCCGAGTAACACAAGATCTGAAACAATCGCCAAGTTCATACTTTCAACTTGTGTGATTGCCTCATCTTCACATCATGATTATTTCTTTTCTACACGGTATGACTAAGTGTCTCAACATCCTGAGATCACATAACACATTTTACCATATATTTGTTTCCGAGTTCGCCTCCCAATATCACTTCCTCTCTACCTTTTCCAAAATCAAGCATGTCAGATAGTTTCGTAAGAGTCCAGAGGTACCCGCAGAACAACAAGTGTGCACCTGATCTGACACTGGTGTTTTTAGGATCAGGGAGGCATTCATTGTGCCTTTAGGTGGAAAAGGGAGTGAAGGGTGGTATGGAAGGAAGAAATAAATCTCTCCTCTATTCGACTCGAGATTTTTAATATATGATTTGCAATTTCATTGATTGCATTCCTTTTTTTTGCGAATCTCTCCTCTATTTGACTCGAGATTGTGTGCGCTTAGGCATCTTTTCTTGGTGATACACCCCTATTTCGTAGCAAGGGGTATGGAAGAAGCGAAAAGAGAGAGAGAGAGTGTGCCACCCCGAACTTAGGGTTTGGCACTATTTTGGTTATTTTTGCTTCTTTTTTATGGACGGGGGGTAAGAAGATGATAGAAGAAGTGTAGAAAAGAGTTCAGATCAGAATGCAACTTGATTTACAATTCAGTGCACTGGGTTGTTCTCCTTATCATACTTTGCTCAAATAATGACTTGATGAGGATCCGGTGGAGATTCCATGCTATTGTTCCACCTGTCAGATAGGAAGCACAACGTGTTTGATCCCTCTTAGTTCGAAAAATACTTTCCATATATACTGATCATGATGTTAGGATTCATAAGCTTCACACTGTGATTTCTAATCATTGGCTAGTTTCAGAAATTGTTCTCCTTGAGGCTTCGCTTCGAATAAGGAGGGTATCATGATTCAAAACTACATGGGAAAATAGGATAGCCGGCTAGATAATGGCTTTGATTGAAATAAAAGCGTCAAAACTTCATCAAGCTTCTATACAAACAGCTATGAAAACTTTTGAAAAATTTTCTCGAAATTGCAACAAAATTTCAACGATGAAATCTTAAGTCTGAAACGGATAGGAGAGGGTGGAAAGTAAAGTACGTACCACCCACCCTCCACCCCGAACTTAGAAATTTGCTCATCCCGAGCAAACTGTAAATCCAAGATGGATGGGAAAACTCATGCCGGTTGGTCCACCAGATGTGGTTGCATTCCTTTCGGCGACGCGTCCTCCATCTAAAATCTCAAAAAATGAAAACTATCATAACTTAAGACTGCATCTTGCGATGCATTGTCTATCAAATGCAAAAGTTTCTAAAAACAAAACTAAAAGTAAAAGCTAAGTTAAAGATCGGGTTGCCTCCCGACAAGCGCCTTTGTTTTACGTCGATGGCTCGACGTGATTTCTTTACTTTTCTAGTAGATATGTCGGTTTGGACATATTCATCAATTCATCAGTGCTAGTATCAGCTGTGGTGAAATATCTCTTCAAGCGTTGGCTGTTTGCCACAAAATCACTTGACTTCTCATTCCATAAAGTAAATGCACCATGTGGATAGATGCTCTTGACAATGTATGGTCCAGACCATCAAGAACATAGTTTTCTTGGGAATAACTTCAGTCTTGAGTTGAACAGTAGAACTTGATCTCCCACTTGAATGTCCTTCCTCTTCAGATGACCATCATGCCAAAGTTTCGTGTGTTCCTTGTAGATTCGTGCATTCTCATAAGCTGTCATTCGGAGTTCATCCAACTCTTGAAGTTGTAGAATCTTGGCTTCGCCTGCTTTCTTCATGTCAAAATTCAGCTGTTTGATTGCCCACCATGCTTTATGTTCTAGTTCGACGGGCAGGTGACATGATTTTCCATAGATGAGTCTGAAGGGTGTTGTTCCAAGAGGAGTTTTGAACACAGTTCGGTAGGCCCATAAAGCGTCATTGATTTTCACTGACCAATCCTTTCGGTTGTGTCCTACTGACTTTTCCAGGATAGCTTTGAGTTGACAGTTTTAAACCTCTACCTGCCCACTTGTTTGTGGGTGGTAGGGGGAAGCTACCTTGTCTGTTACACCATATCTTCTCAACAACGCTTCAAAGCTTCTTTCCAGAAAATGAGAACCTCCGTCGGAGATCACAGTGCGTGGAACTCCAAAACGGGGAAAAATGATATCTTTGAACATTTTAATGACGGGTTTTGAATCACAAGTAATCATTGGTATTGCCTCTACCCATTTGGAGACATAATCAACAATGACTAGGATGTAGGAAAATCCATGTGAGGATGGGAACGGACCCATGTAGTCCACTCCCCAAACATCAAAAATCTCAACTTCTTGCCATAGCTTAAGTGGCATCTCATCTCTTTTCGTAATGTTTTCCGTTCTCTGACACTTGTCGCATGACAACACAAAGTTGTAAGCATCTCTGGATATGGTTGGCCAAAAGAAACCGCATTGCAGAACCTTCAAAGAAGTTTTCTTAGAATACATATGGCCTCCGACTGGGCCTGTGTGGCATTGTTCTAAAATAAGTTGGGCTTCTTCCTCAGCAATACAACGTTTGTAGAGACCATCAACATAGAGCTTGAAGAGGTACGGCTCATCCCAGTGATATTGCCTCACATCATGCATGAATTTCTTTAGAGCATTGCCAGTACACTCAGGGTGGATGATACCGGCGGCAAGGTAGTTCACATAATCCGAGTACCAAGGAGTAGCTTATGAGACTTTCATAAGCTGGTCATCTAGAAGAGAGTCGTTGATTGGGACCTTCTCAGTTTCCAGAGTGTGGATACGACTTAAGTGGTCTGCTACAACATTTTTTGTGCCTCTCTTATCTCTAATATCAAGATCAAATTCTTGTAATAGGAGAATCCATTTTATTAGCCTTGGTTTTACATCTTTCTTTTTTAGAAGATAACGAATAGCAGCATGATCGGTGTAGACAATCACCCTTGAACCAATGAGGAAGGATCTAAACTTATCAAAGGCATATACGACTGCTAGGAGTTCCTTCTCAGTCGTTGCATAGTTCCTCTGAGCTTCGTCAAGGGTCTTCGATGCATAATAGATGACATGATGTTTCTTCTCTATACATTGGCCCAGAACGGCACCCACAACGTAATCACTGGCATCACACATAATTTCGAATGGGTGATCCCAATCCGGGGCTCGAATGATGGGTGTTGTTGTAAGGGCATGCTTTAGGTTGTTGAAACTCTTGATACACTCTTCATCAAAATGGAAATTAGCATCCTTCAGGAACAAGTTTGTCATGGGCTTGGTTATCTTGGAGAAATCCTTGATAAACCTTCTATAGAAGCCCGCATGACCAAGGAATGTGCAGACTTCTCTTACATTGGTAGGGATAGATAGTTTGGAGATCACTTCGATCTTGGCCCTGTCCACTTCAATTCCTCAGTTACTGACCCTATGGCCAAGGACAATGCCTTCTTTTACCATAAAGTGACACTTCTCCCAATTCAGCACAAGATGTGCTTCTTCGCATCATTTGAGGACAAGGGAGAGGTGCCTTAGGCATGAATCATATGAATCTCCATATACAGAGAAATCATCCATAAAAACTTCCATAATAGTTTCAGTTAGCCCCGCAAATATGGCTTCCATGCAACGTTGGAAGGTTGCAGGCGCATTACAGAGTCCGAATGGCATCCTTCTGAAAGCATAGGTTCCGAAGGGGAAAGTAAAAGTAGTTTTCTCTTGGTTATCGGGATGTATAGGAATTTGGTAGAATCCAGAGTAACCATCGAGATAGTAGAAGTATTCTTGGTGAGCTAATTACTCTAAGACTTGATCTAGGAAAGGCATCGGGAAATGATCCTTGCGTGTGGCTTTGTTCAACTTCCTGTAGTCGATGTACATCCTCCACCCGGTTATTGTTCGAGTGGGGATGAGTTCATTATTTTCATTTTGTATCACAGTCTTTGGAACAACATGTACAGGACTCACCCAAGGTGAGTCAGATATCGGATAGATGATTCCAGTAGTAAGCAACTTGATGACTTCGCGGCAGACTACTTCCTTCATATTAGGATTCAACTTCCGTTGATGCTCAATGGTCGGCTTGTGGTCTTCCACCATAGGGATTTTGTGCATGCAAAGCGCTTGACTGACCCCGGTGAGGTCGCTCATCTTGTAGCCGATAGCTTTATTTCTTTCCTTTAATTCTTTCAGGAGTTTATCTTCTTGTTCGGTCGTTAGATCAGAATTTATAATAACTGGACAAACCTTGAGATCATCCAGAAACACATACTTAAGTCCCTCGGGCAGGGGCTTCATTTCAGGGGCTTCTGGCTTCTCGCATGGCTCTTCAGTCACATTCACAGCCTTGAGTTCCTCGAACTTAGCTTTAGGATCTTCGTCTATAGAGTCGAGGTGAAGGATACAATCCTTAACTTGTTCGCTGATGGAATTATCAGCAGATGGGTTTGTTAGAGATGCTTCTAAAGGATCGTCCTGTTCATACTCCTCTTATGTGAGGAGCGACATTTTCTCAATGCAATCAATCAAATAGACTTCTTCCTGCATGCTTGGTCTTCGCATGCTTTCAAAAACTTTGAACTCGAGGGTTTCTTTCCCTAGTCTGAGTAGTAAGGTCCCGACTTCAACGTCGATCAAGGCTCTTGTAGTGGTGAGGAATGGACGGCCAAAGATAAGAGGGTCTCTGGCATCTTCCTTTATGTCCATGATGACAAAGTCACATGGGACATAAGAGTCTTTTCCAACCTTGACAGGGACATCTTCAATGATTCCTAAGGGAAGAGTCATGGAGTTATCTGCATGTTGTATGGTCATTCCCATTGGGAGAAGTTCTGCAAACCCTAGCCTCTTACAAAGGCTAAGTGGCATGATAGAGATGCTAGCACCGAGATCGGCCAATCCCTTCTTACACGAGGAGTCACCGATATGACATGAAATCCCAAAGGATCCCGGGTCTTTCTACTTCTTGGGCATCTTGCTCTGGATGATATCGGAAGTGGCTGATGCTAATTTAACTGTCTCGTATTCTTCAGTTATGTACTTCCTTGTGAGGAGAGACTTTAAGTACTTAGTCCAGGCTGGTATCTCGGCCAGTGCATCTAGAAAGGGTATATCTACATGAAGCTTCTTCATAGCTTCTTTAAACTTGTTGAATCAAGTATCGAGCTTTGTCTGCTTCAAATGAGCTGGGAAGGGAGGACGGGGCTTGTATACTGGCACATCCGGCTCAGGTGCGTCTTCTGCCTCCACAGCCAATGGTTCCTCTAATCTTGCTTCGTCTGTCTTATCAACGGTTGGTTGTTCCTTCGGTTGAGACTCAGGTATTGTAGAGTCTTGGACATTCACAAAGTCATCATCGTCTGTTACCATCGTTGGTATCTTAGTAGGGGGTCAGAATAGTCTTTTCCTGACCTGGTGGTGACAACCTTCAATTGCTCAGGATGTTTAGGATTGTTTTTGGGTTGTCCAGTAAAGACTCCAACAGGTGGCTTCATGCTAGCTGCAAGTTGAGCTAGTTGAGATTCAATAGCCTTCTGATGGGCTTGCTGGTTAGCTATCATAGTCTGCTGTGACTGCAACATCTTCTCAATAGCTAACAATTTGTCAACAAGAGGGATGGAATCGTCTTGTTGCCCTTGTTGTTGCTGTTGATAGAGGACTTGGTTGGGATTCTGAAACTGAGAATTGTTCTGATAATTGTTGTAGTTTCTATTCTGGTAGTTACCTCTAAAGTTTCCTTGATTCCTGAAATTTGGTTGTTGGTTACACTGGAATCCTGGCGGGCCTCGTTGTTGAGTATTTGAACCAAATTGTCACGAGTTTTCCTCTCCAGAAGGGTTCCCATATTGAAAACCTGGATGGTTCCTATTCTGATTCGGATTATTGTACCCTTGGCTAGGGATGGTATTGATAGCGTTCTGACTTTCCATTTGACCATTATCTCCTTAGGTACATGTATTGCTCAAAACAACATCATAGAGAATGTTACAGGCCAGAGTAGAATGATCAATTCCTTTGCATGCTTCACAGAAGAGTGAAGCTGACTTAACTTGCTCTTGTTGTCGAGGGGGTGAACGTCTTCTTTCATAGGATGCGAGAGACGATTCTAGATGGTCTTGCTTTGCAACTAGGAGTTTGAGAGATTCAGCGATAGACTTGTGCTCAGGTGTTGCTTCGGCCATAGATACCTTTAACACTCCTTTGCCAACAGGTCTACCCCAGTTGGCTTGGTTTTTAGCTCCAAGGGTGACAACTTTCCATGTGCTATCATAACTTTGGCGCATGAAGTTTCCTCTAGATGAGGAATCCAAAAACCTCTTGATATCATCGTCCACACCTCTATAAAAGATTTCAAAGAGTTGATTCTTTAGGATGCCATGATGTGGACACTTGCGTAAGAGCTCTTTGTATCTTTCCCATGCTTCGGCTAGGGATTCTCCAGGGACCTGGGTGAATTGCATTATTCGGCCCCTGATTTCATAGGTGAGAGAAGGTGGATAAAATTTTTCCAGAAAAACATTTTGAAGTTGTTCCCAGGTGGTGATGGGTTCGCATTGCAAGGAGTTATACCAACTCATGGCTCTATCAACAAGAGATTATTTGAAGAGACGGAGTCTGATGGCATCATCTGTGACTCCATTTTGCTTCGTCATGGCACATAGATCTATAAACCTCAGAAGATGTTCTTGACTATCTTCTCCTTGCTTACCATAGAAAGGACTGTTTTGAAGCAACGTAACCCAATGTGATATTATCTCAAAGTTGGGAGCGTTGATGGGAGGAGGTTGTACTGGATGATGAACGTCAGCAGCTTTAGGGATTGAGAACTCCCTAAGGTCCTTTTGTAACTCTGCTTGTTGAGCTGCTGCTTGGGCTGCTTGGATTTCTTCTTGAACTGCAGTTCGGGCTTCTTGCATAAGTCTATCTCTTTGTGCATTGAGGGCTTGAGCTACCCTTCGAGCAATTTACTCCTCTTGAGCCATTCTTGCCCGGTTCTCCATGTAATGACGGCGAAAGGTTCTGTCTATCTCAGGGTTAAAGCTAGCAGAGAGTCCGGGACTATCCGAGCGGCGCATACACTAGACTTTGTGGGTACCTAGGATGGAAAGATCTTTTGCGAGTAAGATGGATGGAGTAGAACCGAATTCAAGTATATATGATCGATGGTATCAAAAGTAAAATAAAAACCTAAATTAGTCTCAAAAGAACTAGATTTAACTAGACGATTCTGTTGTCCCCGGCAACGGCGCCAGAATTTGACGTGGCTTATATTATCGCACTAACAAACTCACTTAGGGTTGAAATCCCTAAGTTTTTAACCAAAACTACGTGTAATAATACCACCCGCAAGTGGACGGGTCTTATCGCAGTATAGTTGAGGATCGAATCCCAAGGGACAACGTTTTTAAGAATCTTCTTTCTAGTCAAATCCAGTTGAATCAAGACTAATATTTAGAACAAGGTTGGTTGAATTGAGTTAATTAAACTAAATGCAAGGAAAGTAAAAGAGCAGGATTAAAAGTTGATTAAAGATTAATGATGGAAATCATTGGGATGATCCCGAGTTTCACCACCACTACACATGCAATCACATCCAAACATCAAACATCCAGGCAATATATAACCATTCAAATGGAGCTGCTGCAGAACCCCCCATACGGGCGTTAGGTTCGCGTAAGCATCACCTTAGGTATTAGATGTCTCATCACCATCCAGATCACATACTTACGGCTCCGAAGATACATAAATCCAAATGAGGTTGTGAGCCCCCTATACAGGCGTCAGGCACACAGAAGCATCATCGTGGGCTAGATGGCTTGTCACCACACGGATCATACACTTACGACCTTAAGGAATCCCATTCTATTTCTAGTTTGGGTGTCAACCGCGTTAATCTACATTCAAAACCTACACATTGAAGTTCTCGCAACATAGGAAACGAACAAGATACATGCAAGCAGGTGATCAATCCACAAGCACACATCGACGATTAACAATGAAATGAAAGATTATATACATGCCATAGGATGTTTAATAAAAGGATATGAAAGCATGGGCAGCGGGACTAGTCCCCGCACCCTAGCGAAGGTAAACTACTCGTTCATGGTGTGAGAAACAAGAATAACAAGAGAGAGAGAAGTTTTTGCCATGAGCATGGTGAAGAAGATGATCGTAGCTCTGTGGAGGAACGGTCTTCTACACAATGTCGAGGCAGATCTGGATGAGGAGGGAAGAACACCATGAAAGACGAGGCAGATCTTCTCTCTCCACCTTCTCTTTGTTCTCGCAGTCCTCGCTCGCAGTAGGAAGAGCAGCTCGTGGATGAGATGGCAACGTAGAAATGGCGTAGACGCAGTAGATCTAGACCTAGATCGAGATCTAGATCCAAACCTGAACGAGGTGGCTTGCAGATCTGAGTCTTCACTCCAGATCTGGGTGAACAGGCTACAAAACCACCACAGGGGCAGGTTCTTAGCTATGGAGATCGTCTCCTTAGGCCCAGGACAGACCTGCAGCCTAATGACATCTGGAGATGATGATTTGACTGACTGGAGTCGTGTTCTATTTATAGGCAGGTTGGCACCGACTTAGAATCGTGACCTTACTAATTTTGCAGCAGGTCGCGACTTTTGAAATGATGCCGCGGTCACGGCTCTTTGCACGGTCGTAGTTCTTCGAATGCTGCGGTCATGACTTTTTGCATGATGCCGCGGTCACGGCTTTTCTTGGCAGGTGCAGAGGTCGCGATTGAGTTTTGCCACGGTCGCGGCTTTTTGGTTCGGTCGTGCCTTATCTGCAGGTCGCAACTTTTCTAATGATGCCATGGTCGCGACATTTTGGACACCGCGGTCGATGCTTTTTGAATGCCGCGGTCGTGAGGTTTTTGAATGCCGCGATCGCAACTTGTCTGCAGGTCGCGGTATTTTGGTTGTGCTCGTGATGATGAAATCACGGTTCCTTTGGAGGGGAGAAGACCGCGGGCATGAGAGGGTGGTCACGGTTGTTGTCGCGGACAGGTGTCAGGGCTTGCAATCGTGGCTGTTGCCTTGATCGCGAGTGTAGGGTTAATCACGGTTTGCAGGCAAAGAGACGGATCAGCAAAGGGAGAGAAGAGAAAAGGGGGTCGCAATCTGTTAGTGGGCCGAGAGAGGTTTGGGTCCAAGTTCCCAAATTTGACCTGCACAAAAGTGCAAAAATTTAATAAAAATTCGTGATAATTCAATTAAGCCCAATATATGTTGCATATAGGAAGATACGATCAATAAAAGCTCAATAAAGCATTTAAGCCAAGTAAATGCACATATTAGAAGATAAAGCCATTAACTGCACGAATGCAACCAAAACTAGGCTAAACGAGGTGATTGGATTACGATGTACATGCATTCATCAGTGGGAACCCATAGGCCATGTTACTATGGCTAGTATGGATAGATCAAAACTCCTAACATGTAAAAGGAGTCAAGGAAAGAAACAAAATCTTTATAAGTTGACATGAAAGCTAAATACAACTAATCAAAGCTTCTTCTAGGGAAAACTAAGAGATGTGAATGAAAAACGAGGACTAAATATGTGACTAAAACTAGAATGAATATGCATTCATCAATGCTCAAGTATGTATTTCTCTTAGATTTTCATGCTCCACAAGTAAATGCTTTGGTATCATGAGTTACTATACCTCTTCCCAATGTCATATTTAAGAATTTTAAACCCTCTATGATATTATGATATCTATTCAAGTTATTCCAGAGGATATATGTATGCATATATTCACAATATATTTATGTGACAGTTTAATCATGGTATACACCATTCCCATTGGTATTATTCTTCATGGTTAATCCTACCTCTCTTGGTGTGGGTAGTTTGAATTGGGTTAGTCCAAAAGATATCTTTCCCGACTCACTTGCATAGTGGTGCATACCTTACTTTAATGTATTTCTTGCTTTGATGCCCTCCTGAGATTGTTGCTCGCATGGGTACTTAGGACTAGGATTAGATGAGTGACAATTTGCCAATTTTTCATCACCAACTATTACATTCCTCATATGAGCCCACAATGCTTGAGTTGAGGCCTTTTATTCAATATGACATTAAATAAAACTTGAATAATAGATAATAATGACATTCCCATCCCCAAAAGCCTATGACTCATCTATAGATTATGATTTTGCTAAGAAATTTTATACATTTGTGTAGATTGGGAAACTATAGTGCTCACATTTGTAACTTCAAAGGGATCTCTCAAAGATCTTAGTAAAGCAAGGGGGATTTAAAGGGTATCACAGATAATGTCCTCATAATGACCATTCTAAGTAGATGCTTGTTAATAACTTCTTTGTAGGTCTTACAAATGAGTTGAAATCTCTTCATAATGCATAAAAAAGAGGTTCATTCATGAAACCTGACTTCAATATGTGTGTTCTGATCATAAAAAAATATGGCTAGAAGAAATCTCACATCAAAAACTCTTAGAATAATCAATCTATTGATCTTATGTAGGACTCAGAAGATTCTACTATCAAGAAAGGGGGGTCCATGTTGTCAAGGGTGAAAATAGGTCAAATGCTAAGCACAATCAAATATCAAATGGTATTAAGGCATGAACACAAAATCAACAAGACAAGAAGGTTAAATCTAAATCATATCTTTACATTTTATACACATGGTAGAAACAGTCAAAGCATGCCATATATGTGGAGATACTCCCACATTTCAAAACATTGTGCTTAAGGAAAAATCAATCATAATCCTTAAGCATGTAAATTATGTCAACAATATTAATCATTACCACATCTGATTTTATCATAACAATCACACTACTGAGAATGCTCATTTTCTCATACAAAATCACAATATCCAGGACAAAGAGGACAATCCATAAGGAATCAAACATCTCCTTACAAACTAGCAATGATTGGTATCTAGCAAGACTTCATTGCCACCCACATAATTGGGAAAGTTCAACCTAGTGTTTTGACCAGTGTTACAATGATCATATAGTCCCTTTGTCTTTGATATCTATATTGAATCTAATCATGGAAATGTCATCCTATTAATTATTAATTTTTAATCCTTAATCTAGATTAGACTGTTAGATATGCACATGATCTCAATATCATACATTAACTCACATGAGAATTGCCATGCATTTCATAGTCTCACTCATCAAGTGGTTGGTATATCACTCAAATGGGAGGGGAAAATTCTATATATGTCACTCATAATAATCCACATGTGTCATAGTGCACCCAAGACGACTTGTATGCAAACCCTTATTCAAGGTCCCATTGAGTAGTGTCAAAGTATACTAATAAATATGTCAACATTGTAGTGACTTAAAGTCTAAGGACCACAATCACTACTATTATCTTGAGATATGGTTTTGACCACCATTTATGTCTTCCATGTATCATACTCAATTTAGGGTATGTCCAATACAATTGTTCATAACAAGTACCTACATGTTTCACTTAATATCCAATATTTTGACTAATGAGACATGGCCATCATTTGTAGACATACTAGTATAATGCATTATTTTTGTTCAAATTTTCATGATAATATCCAACTAGTGACTTAGATAAGAATGAATAATCTTGGTGTACACATGATCTCATTTTAGATCCTCAACCTAGAACTACATGTTACTGAGTTATACATTCTTTGGACATCATTATATTCATTCATTTTCTCATAATGAAGAAAACAAAGAATATGGAATTTCCTTCTTATGGATCTAAGGGAATACGATCAACAACTTTCACATGAAAGGTCTTATTCGAGCGACTAAACTTTGTTGTGGATATTACCCAAGGTGAATTTATTACATGGAGTATGATGAGATATGGATCACTTGAGGTTGTTCTAGATGATGTTACCAGGTTTGAAGTCATGTTCAAAGATCTTCCCAGTGATAGTGTGATATCATCAAGAGATGGATGTATACTCAAAACTATTTGAAGTAGAAAAAATTAGATCCCCAAGGTATCCATTAAGATTGAATGAGATCCAAAATTGATACAACAATAGCAATTAAGTTTGCTAAGGGGTAATAATTGTACCAAGTTTGAGAACATAGTAATCTATCAGGTTGTGACCATGAGGAACCTCTATTGAAGATGAAATTGATGCTCAAGGTAGAAAGGGTCAATAAGATTGTCATCAGTGCATAATTAGTAACTAGGTCATAATTATAGTTAAGACTCTTATAAAGAAATTCATGACAAAGCATCTTACTAGGGTTAATATAACTTAAAGAAATGATTTTCCTCATCTTCTTTCTCTTAGATGTAATCATGCACCAGTCATCATTGGGGTTACAACAAATCCTACAATTTGAGAATAATGCCTAGAGTATCTTTCTTGGTAATGTATTTTTTTAATTGTATAAAGGATGGCCTAGTAATCTATTTTATCCTGAGATACATATTGTTATCCAAATCCATTTTCATGTTGTCTTTGCCCATAGTACCAATGAAAGGTCTCAAGATATGTAGGCTTGTAGTAATTAAGGAGGATATCATCGTATTAATGGGTAGATAAATATTTCATAATGAGATAGTGAGGCCGCTTATAGAGGGAAAATATTGGGAACCACTAGAGGTTTGGATTGGATTAGAACTGGGGTTGTGATGGTCTAGGATGAAGGAATTCTTGTTATATTACTAATCTAAACGTGACCCTTTCTATTTTCCTAAACATAAAGGTAAATGATAGAAATCCTTTCAAGAAAAAATAAGCAACACAACTAGTAGAGAGATTGTAAGAGTTATGACATCCATCATAGAAGGTGGATCTGAGTAGTGTGTAGGGGAAAAGAATGCATATGGATTCAATTTCAAATATTCCTATAAATTTTAAACGTATGGATAAAATATATTGAAAATCATAACGAAATGGATGGTCCACAAAGACTAAAATTTTACAAATTGCTACTAATTCACAACAAGGTTTTTACACAAGTGAAAGCATTGAAAAAGGAAAATGATGAATGGTGACTTTTACATAAGGTGATTGTGGAATAGAAAAGTTAATTTCACAGACACCCCATTTGGGACTTTATATAGTTTGTCCTTGGATGCAAACGTGAATAGTTGAATTAGATTTTTAGTCAAATCTTAGTTTCCCCAATCCACAAATCATCATAAACCTAGCTTCCATCATCCACCAAAGTACGTCAAAAGCACATCCCACACCTACCCTAATGACCAAGCCCAAAACAACCATAATATCCTACATATATCTTAAAATATTCGTATCATATTAACATACACCAAAATAGATTGTCATATTGGGGAGATAAGGAACTTTTTTAGAAGCTTTTGGATAGAACAAGGCCATATTCTTGTCAATACAATTACAATTTATTATATCAAAAAGGTATATGATGAACATATTTTTAGGATAAATCAATTAATAAAAATAATTGAAGATTGAAAATGTTAGTGCACCCAATAGGGAAGAGGGACATGACAAACTAGAATTAATGAAAATAATGCCTATAAATTCATTTCCTGATCTTCCTATAATAAGTTGCAAAGCTTGAAGGAATGGATAAAATTTTTAGGAAATCAAGTGGGAATGGATGGTCCATAAAGTATCACTCATTTTTATTATACACAATAAGTTGTTGAAATATTTAAGAAAATTGGAAAGGAAAATTACAAATGACATGGTTCATGATCAAGGTTCCTAATGGAAGAGGAAAACTTACATTCCATATATTTTGCTCCTATTTTTAGGTATGGACAATTCATTTTGGACCACCTTACTAGGTTTCTCCTTGGATGTGATTAATCATGTTTTTTGTTTCCAAATCAATTGTGTCTCTATTTAGTTATAACAAAATACTTGAAAATTTTGTTTAAATGTATTTCATATCAATATATTTATTGTGATTAAATGTGTCCATTGTGTCTAATTGTATCTTTTGTGTGTTTTTAGATGTTTGTGTTGCATGTTTCTATATAGTGTGTGCTTTATAGGCTAATATGTTTAATTTTAGTTCATATGCATATTGCACCTCTATTTAACTACAATTTTGTGGTTTATAGATCGACACATGTCTCTATTTAACTAAAACTTAAAATTTCTCTTGATAAATATGTTAATATAATATTTTGTATCAACACGGTGTGGTGATTATTTATGTCTATTTTTTATTATATTTATCATGTATTTTTTGTGTGTTGTATGTTTCTATATGGTGTATGCTTTTTAGGCTAATATGTATAATTTTTAGTAGGTATGTATATATTGTGTGTTTATTTATATGAATTGTTGGAGGAAATACATGTGTGTGTCATACTTTTTTCTCCTACATTTGGCATCATGTGGTGGTCCATTTCTTTATTTGCTTTTCATGTGTGCATTTGTTTACCCCCCCCCCCCTCTTTTCACCCATCCCTCATTCTGTCTCTATCTCTATCCTTCACATGTTTATTAATGCATACCCCCTCCACACACACATACACCACATATGGACTTCCAACCTAGAGGCAATGTGTTCAACTCTGCAGTTACTATAGTATTTAATTGATAGGAGAGAGAGGGATGAAGAAATGGAGGAGAAGTGAAAGAAAAAAGGCATGTTGAGGTGTAGAAGCTACAACACACCTGAGTTGTGTTTTTTTTGTTATCATGCATGTTAATACCATATAGGTTTACACTTGGTGGAAGAGTGCCATTTATTGATTCAGGTTTTGTCAGATACACCTTGAGGACAATAAATTTGAGCCTTAACTGTGAAACATGTGAGAAGAGGGAGAGGTATTAGGGAGAGAAAAGTAACGGAGGGTGGAAAAAAAGTGTTTTCCAATTAGAGAAATGTAGATGATATGGTATTGTGATTATACAAATGGTTCATTAGGAGTAAAATAAAACTATATTTTGATGGTGAGTGCACATCAAGTATCACTAAAGGAGATTGGCATGAGACATTATTTTAATTTTATTAGAGTGATATTTCCAACAATAGAATTGTATAAATGAAATACATACAGGTAAGTAAATATATTTGAGCCTATACACACTATAATTATTCATGTCCAAACAAATTTACCGATGCATTTGTATATATTCCATACATGGTTTAAAAGAACTATACATGTTCATAGTGTTTCATTCTAGATATTTTATGTAGTGTGATGCATACTTAATGCATTATATTCATGTGTATTTTTCAATTTACTAATGTATATCGTGTTCAATACTTGTTGCAATATGCTATTTTTGTACATGTATAGCTAAGTATTGCTTTTGTGTATTATTTTTTTGGTTGTGTTTACTATAGTATAGTGGGTGCTTTTTATTATTGTGTGCATTGTCTCAATGATTGGCATGTATACTTTTTTCATTCAATATATTTCAGTGTTCGTCTATACAAATATTTGTTGAACAATTTTTAATGAATAGATGTTGCATGAATACACACACACACACACAGATATATATATATATATATATATATATATATATATATATATATATATATATATATATTGATGCATATCTAAAATTTTTGCTAAGATTTGTCATTTTTCGTTCCTATCTCCTTTTCTAAAAATAAATTTTCCCATGTTTATTTAAGTATTCAAATCTCTTTCTCACTGTATTTGTTTCTATCTCTCCCCCTGTCTCCTCAAAATTATGTCTTTATTTTTCTCCCATTTATGTCTCTCTCTCCATCCATGTCTCCTCACGACTCCCTCCCATTTACGATGTACATAGAACACAACATTATTTTCAAAGACTAGTTCTTCCCCTCTTGCGCTCTCTCTCTCAATTATTTTTCTTTTTCTCCTCATATTTCTACTGCCACTCCCTTTCGTGTCATGTTTAGCTTCTCCAGAACATGTTCCATCCCCTAGTGCCAAAACACTTGTAAGATATTAATTTAGCAAAAGAATCCACTAATTCAACTCAGTTCAATTAGAGTATACTAGCCCAAATAAACGATTAATAGCATTTTATGTTATCATTGAAATAGTAGAACATTAATAGTATTCACAACTATATATGTCCAACTTGATTTTAGCAAAAATCTAATTTTTAGCCATCAATGTCTATGCCATGTAGAGGTAGGTATCATTGAATCATTTTCCATACTCCATGTACTATTCATAACTATTAAATAATTACTATAATTTTTCATTAATTTATATAACTTATAAATAAAATTATTCAAAACATCAAAAGCTAGTTAAAACATCACATTATACTATACCAAGAGAAATCAAATTAGTTATAACATTGACGAAATTGATAACTGACACTATTTTAATATTATAGAGAAAAGATGGATGTATTGAATCATAGAAGAGAACAAACGTGAGATAATCACATACCAAATGATAGTATGAGATTTATATGATTCATACAAAGATAGGTTACTCCATGAGAAACAAAAGATTCTTCACTAGAAAAGATTGGGGTTTTAAAAAGAAAAAGTTCATATAGGAATGATCTTACAAATACAACTAACTCGATGTTTAAATTTTGACTGGGATGATCTTATTTATAGACAGAGAATACAAACTCTCAATATAAAATGGACAATAAAAAATGTAGTCACGTAAGGACTAGGATTGGGAATTCTATTCTCAAAATTCATTTTGGTCTGGAATGTTGTCCGACACCCCCCCAACCCCTTTCGCTTGCTTATCGGGTAGCAAGACCCCTACTTAATCCGGCAGTAGAGATCACATTAGGACTGAAAAATACAAACATATTAGGATTCAAGGTAGTAGATCTAACAAATATTAGTCAACATTTTCCTTCAAGTAAAGAAGTTGTATATGATAATAAAATTAGAATATGTTCCATTACACACATCATTTAGTGTTATTGTCTAGATATGATTGGAAATAGGTAGGGTAGGGTGAAGTGCGGATTCCATCATCCTTAATCATGTCCTTTGAGATAAACAAAAACAATCATGGATATGTACACATCTAGACAAAAGTTATACATTCTTTGTACCTATAGTTGTACATCGAGAGGGTATGCCGACCGGATAATAAATATATGGGTATTTATAACATCACATTCCTATTTTAAAAAAACCCATTCATTATGTGCCTTGCAAATAGTCATCTATTGTGATATAATAACTAAGAGCTATGGAACCAAGATGGTTTAGTTATCAATATAAGAGCGTATTTGTAGGTAAAAACTTCAACAACTAAGTAGAAAAAAGTCCGACTACTTCATTCTATCTCTTAAGAGTCCAGTTTAGGTACTAAAGTAAGCAATGACGAAGTCATGAATTTTTGCTTGGGAGGGCACAAGATAAAGTAATGGCTCAAGCAAATAACACATATAGAGACCTACAAAGATTAGAGATGTGCTACTTTCGAAGATGTCACTATGTATATGTATGATTCCATGTGTTATATACAGACTAAGAAACTATGTCTTGTGCATTAGCAATTTGCTTCCCAGAAAAATACAACATGTAATGGTTGGTTTGGGTGGCAATGGGT